>JAODUK010000598.1:0-37104 GCA_027564635.1 Typhlichthys eigenmanni | reverse complement strand
ATACCCCCCCCCCCCCCCCCCCCCCCTCTCTCTCTCTCTCTCTCTGTCTCTCTCTGTCTGTCTCTCTCTCCCTTCCTCCCTGGTGTAGTTGTCACCCTCTTTCTGGTGAATGCACGTGTTCGGCGGGCTGGGCCGGGCTGTACTGCAATGAGACATGTCCACCTGGCTCCTTCGGAGAGGCATGCATGCTGCCCTGTAACTGTGCCAACGGAGCAGACTGCCATGGAGTAACAGGCAGTTGTATATGTGCCCCTGGCTTCATGGTGAGTCTCCAGTTGGTCCCATCTCTAATACAATGTTAAAACCAATTCATGATGTGCATTTCGAAAAGTCGCATTGCGGAGCTTAGTCCTCTTATCATTATTGTTATTTTTACTAGCCCATTACTTTACTGCATATTTTAACTATTACAATGTGGCCATTTAATTTGTATTCAAAGCTACTTGCAATTATGGGCCCTATCTATAACTAAGCTTTCAGGAAATACTCAATTTGAATGTTTGATTGCCGATAAAAGGTTTTATTTTGATTATGCGGTCCAACAGAATAATATTTGGGTCTACGGTATATAATATGATATAAATCTAATACATATCTGATTCATTTGTCAGGCCACATCCCATTTACTGTATATGCTTATTAGTTCAGGGTAGCCATGTTATCAGAAATATTTGCTTGGTTTCTGTAAACATGCATTTCTTCTGTTCCACATAATAGGCTTTATGGGTCCTTACAACAAATGAGTATGTGGAGAGGGACTTACTGTATGTGCCAGATATCATTCTGCACAACACAGTCGGGCGTTTCATGAATTGGCTTGCTTAAAGTGCCAACATTTGACTAATGTGCACAACATTATTATACAGCCCATCCTTTACAGTGTGTCTGAGAATTACATGTAATTACCTTTGGATGATTTTCATTATGTGCTGGTAGATCAAGATGCACTTTGGGTTAACATGCTCAGCTTGAATACAGTGTTGTCATTTCATATGGTGTGATTTATTTATTTATTTCATGTTGTGTCAGTCTTGTCAGGTTTTGGAAGTATTCCCAGGACCACTTTAGAAAGCTCTTTTTTTCCCCCCACAGTGGCAGAAGCAAGGTGAGACTGCTAATGCTGCCTCATAATGACTTTGTGCTATTACACCACAGGTTTGCAGCTAGAATAAGTCCTTGTAAAATGATTCCTTCTTGGATAGAGCCCTTCAGAAACATTAGTAATGCTTATTGAGCCTGGCGAAACCATGGCCTCTGAGAAACAGGAAGACGCATGCTCACTAGGTCAAACAGTATGAAAAGAAGTTTGACCTAGTTGTATTTTAATTTTTATCTTGTTTACAGGCATTTTTAGGTGCTGTATTTGCCGGGGAACTCCAATCAGCCTCTCTATATAGTTTTATTGCGTACAAGCAAGGTACACAAAAGAAAGGTGCTGTTTTTGCCAAGAGTACATTTCTGTGGAAATTGCCTGTGCCTTACAGCGGGCTACTGTGGTGAACAGAGATACCTGGTGGGGCTACAGACTGTGTCTTAATTTGCTCCACCTGTTCTTTTTTGTGGATGCTGGGTAGGACTGCCAGATCCATTAAACAGACCTAGAGGGCAGGAGCAGGATAGAAAAGGAGCCAGTCAGATGGCAATGGACACGCCTTATATGGAAGATGAGTTTGTGTACGAGTGTGTCTGTGTGTATGCGTGGGTGTGCGTTTTGACATGCGGGCAGCGGCCGGTGGGGGGCAGAAGGTCACTGTCGCCGTGGTCTGTGCTGCTGAACAAAGACACTGATTGGTTGAACACATACCCATCGCTGTGCAAACAGCCCAGATGGTTTGCTAGAGAACTAGTGGTAAGCTGATGGCTCCTACTAGTTAGTGCCCATATTGCATGCATATTGCATGTTTGGCAGGTGGTCATTATCACACTGTAGGGCTTCTGAGAACGTGTTTGACGATGTGGGTGAGGGCCTAGATATGCCTGTCGGTGAAGTCACGTCCCCAGAGCGCAGCCGATAACACCCAGTAGACTCCCCGTTGTATTTAGCTTCTGCAGTCCCATCGGGGGGCAAACACACTCGAGTGTCGGGAGAAGGCAGAGCTGCTCCACGCTTGATTTAGCTCTAGTAATTGGACATGCTCCTTTTGACTGGGACAAAGTGATTACATGTTACTTTTTCCAGACACAGCTGACTACAATCTGCAGCACGTATCTGCCGTAGCACTGCAGCGCCGGGTTTACAGTTTGGTTTCGGCTGATTCTGTTTATTCCTGTTCTTTTTTTCTTCTTCTTCACTGTGGCGGTGGAACATAAAAGTGTCGGTGGCGCCGACATCACTGTCACAAATGCCAGTCTCGTTTTGGAGGCGGTGAAAACAAATCATGTCTCTCTCTCTGTCTCTCAGGGCTCCCTAACCTCATCAAAAGGTTCATTTTCTGTCTCGCTGCATGAATTCCAAATTGACGCGCTTCCGTCCAGCGGTCTGATTAACAGTTAGAGAGCCAGCCTGATTGGTAATTAGTGCTGCCATTTGCATCCAGTCTCAACGGGTACCGGTGCCGATCAATGTTGTGTCAGTGAAAGGAATTCTGGGGAAAAAAATGTCTCTCCAGTTAAATTAAGCTACTAATAGGTGTGGGTTTAGTGCTTTACCCTGGCATGGCCTGGTCCAGCTCTGATGTCTCCAGTGGCATACGTGGTTATGTAAGGTCCTGCTGCTCTCCTTCTATGGACTGACAGCTCCTTTATTAATAATGTCTCCCTACATAGAGGCTTCTTCAGCTTAGAAGGAATATGAATCAGTCGGCTAATGAGAAAGCTGCTTGCTCTTCTCCCCAGAGAAAGTGCGACTGCCAGCGTCTCTGCCACGGAGGTGGAGGTCCATGCCAGTCATGCGTACGTACGGTGAACACCATGTGGTCATTTGTGGCTCAACGAGCCTTTATGCCCACGACTGCTCGCCACTAAATTGCCTGTGCTTGGAAGAACAGACTGCGGCCTTCCTGACGCCCCCTTCCTCTATTCTGACGAAACTTCTCTTCTTAACGACTGCAACAGAAGTGCCATTGTTAGCAGTCTTGACGCTGTCATTCCGGAGCAGAACAAAGGTTATTGCAGCCTATTGATAACATTTTTATTCACAGCCGGACGCTTTTATGTGGCGCGTGGGGACGGGCGCTCCTTTAAGATGTGTGTTCTGTCCCTGGCATCCACGGGCACAGCTTCTCCCAGCACCTATTTAAGTGAGTTCAAAATGATAATGAGAGCGCTGAGCAGCCACAGGTCCCTTGGTGTTCTGGCGGGGGTGGGGGGGGGGGGGGGGGGGCGGAGGCACGAGCCACGCGGGCCTCCTCTGGGCCGCTAATTGGAACTCTAAATCATTGTGTCAGCTGTCACTCAAGGCGGGGGCGGGAGGAGGAGGAGGGGTGGGGTGGGGATCCATAGATGGTGGCCTGTGATCGCCAGGCTCTTGGAGGTGTGCTGTGCTCAGCCTTTAAAGCAGAGGAAATTCTAATGACAGCGAGCTGGAGAGGAGGGAACTCGGTGTCCTCTACCAGATGGTTCACTCTAATGTGATGGTGAAGGACTTAAAGGCTAGGCCGGCGTGGATGACTGTGTCCTGCGGGGGGAGCTCATTAATATGGCTGTGGGGGAGACTGCTCTGGGGCACGGACTCTTCCCTGATCCGTCCTCTATCTGCCCTGGAGCTTCAGCCAACACTGGTGGCCCTCCTACGCTTGTCTCTGCTCATTTACAGACATGCTCCTAGGCAGGTCCCCGTTTCATTGTGCAATACTGTTTCATCATAGGTGGATCCCTCCCAACAGCAAGCCAATTTGTAGGGGCGCTCATCGATTGTGTTGTAGTGCCCCCAGTATTTATTCCCTAGTAGAATACAACTGGTTTCAGGAGTTTTCACATCAAAACAAAATATTTATTACTGCTGGCTTCACCAACATAAATAAAACACAAATCACGCACTGTACCTTTAATGTTCACTTGCTTTGTGTCTTGCGTCAATACAGGTGTCATGTATATATATGGTCAGGCAGCCAAACCGTGTTCAAGAGGTAGCATTAAGTTGGGCGAAGCAACGAGGAGATCAATTTATTTACAAATGGATGTGAATAGCTTGAGGGAGAGCCTAGGCTAGATTGACAAACAACAAAGGGTGATGCCAAGCTTGGACTTTTCTAATGTGTAAGTGAAAGTGTAGAGGATTATGATATGAGTGGAGCCTGTCTTAATTCATTGTGACTTTTCTAATGTGTTAGTGAAAGTGTAGAGGATTATGCTATGTGTGTGTGAGTGGAGCCTGTCTTAATTCATTGTGACTGAGTGATGCTGCTTCCTCCATTGACAGGGCGAGGACTGCACATCAGTGTGTCCCCCTGGTGTCTATGGTCCCAGCTGCCAGTTCACCTGCTCCTGCCAGAACCACGCCTCCTGCTCTCCCATCGACGGCTCCTGCTCCTGCACGGAAGGTACGGTACATGATCATCAGGCCCAGAGACATGAGAGGCTCGGTCAGGTAGGTCAGCTCACAGTCAGAGAACGGGTACACATGTTTGAAGTTAGTGTGGCTGGTTAGATCTGGTTTGACCCGGGTGGGTGGGCTCTGCGTGTGCACAAACCGCTTGGTTCTTTAGAGCGGTGGTCCCCAATCCTGGGTCAACAAAACTGCCAGAGTCAAGATGTGTGTGTGCATGCAAATACCTTGTGTGTAAGGGCTTTAGCAGTTGTGTGGGGGTTTGACCCCATTGGCTGTTACTTCAAGCTCTAACATAGCCCGTGGTTCAAATAAGAGGCTCACTTGCGTCATAATGGTGTAAATTCAATAATGTAATGCATGATTGCTGCAATAAGAAGAATATACAGGAGTAGAGGTTTTTAAATTGCATGGCATTATTGATGATATTCAGGTTTGAAGGGAGCATAGATTTATCGCTTGCTCCAGGGGTGTTTGAGGTTGCATAATAGTAACTATTTGTTACTACAAAAATAAACAGTATCCATTTTGGTAGAGATTCCCAGGGCTTGAATTCTTACTTAGCAGTCTAATTAAGCACAATATGCTTTTGAAGATATAATATTGTTTGATAATTAGTTGGATATATGTATGTACTTAATGATAACATGGACTCTTTCAATATGTGCATAACAATGTGCAGTAGGACCATGTTCTGCTCAATTGTGTTCTTTACATTACTATTACATGCTCCAACAAAGCAGTTTAAAAGTTTAAAACTTCTGCTAAAATTCTTTGTGTTGCTTTATGCCTTTTGAAACATATACGTGTATATATATACAGTATATACATGGAGTATGACATGGAGCATACTTGTCTGCACATTAGTCATTGTACGAACAAAACCTCCATGTAATTATAATACACTATAATTTATATTACCAGGATTTGTGCAATGAGCGGCGAGCCAGAATGTTATTGCATGGAAGCAATATATTCTAAATTGGTTTGGAAATTTGGTAGATGTAATCTGTTTTTCAGGGAGCACATAAATGCCATATCTGGTTAAGCACAGATAAGCACATATGAGAAGCTTGATTATGTGAAGCGCCGTTAGAAGGAATACATTGATATAAACTAGGACGCGTTTAACACACCTAGTTCCATTCACTGTTGTTTTTTGGGATCAATCAGTTCTGGTCTAATGCTCACAATGTTCTGTAAATTTTCTATTCTGCAATGATGTACGTGTTTAGACCTCAAAGGCACACCTTACCCTAGATACTACAAGGAATAATGCTGTTCACACGCACCGCAACACGGTTGACGTGTGGCCTGTTTGCTCTTCAGGCTGGCAGGGCGTGGACTGCTCTGCCCTCTGCTCCAGTGGGACGTGGGGCCTGGCCTGCAACCAGACCTGCCTGTGTGCCAACGGAGCAGCCTGCCACCCCATGGATGGCACATGCACATGCTCTCCTGGCTGGCAGGGGATGTACTGTGACCAGCCCTGTCCTGTGAGTATAGCGCAGGACCGCTGCTGCTTTAGGAAGGAGAAGAAGAAGAACAAATTGAAGAAGTTGTGTAGTTTTAACAAGACATCTCATTTGCTGCTGCTGCTGCTGCTGTTGTTGTTGTTGTTAGGAGGGCACGTATGGGCTAGACTGCCGTGAGCACTGCGACTGTAGCCATGCCGACGGCTGTGATGCAGTAACTGGGCATTGCCGGTGCTATGCGGGTTGGACAGGTCAGTACTGCTGTGTTTTTTAACTGCGGGCAACAACAGTCTGGGCACGCACCTTTAAATGTTGTTTGCTTCTTCTGTCGGTATCAGAGACACACATTATAATGCCTGCTAACACTACAATTGGTGCCCAGCCATTTATTGACGCAGCCATCCGTGCACTATGTTTTACTGTATGTTTACAGAATGTCTAAGCAGTGTTCCGTTAATTAAATGTTGTATTTATTTTCCCATTGAGCCAGAGGGTAATGTAAATGGGAGATGTTGAGAATTAGTGTCTAATTTGATTCTCTGTGCAGACACATTGTATGCTGGTGTATAATCATGCTTTAATTACATCTTATGTGGGCTGTACTCAACCACTGAAGTGATTCATTAGATAAATATTTATAGATTGTCATCACAGCCGAGATACATAATGATTTTCAACTTATGCAACTCTTTTAAAATGTTTAAAAATATTTGAAGATGCTCTCCAGACAAAGGCGGTGAAGACCGTTATCTTTTTTCACTAGCTTCTCCTTTTGTGAAATTGCAAAAAATCACAATACAAACATATGAATGTCCAATATATGTAATTCGCTGAACTCCTGGATTTTGAGACCTGGTGGAAGGGAGCAGTCATGAAAGGAGGATATCAGAAAAGGTCAAAACTTGTGAGCCCCCCTCCCCCCACCATCCCCCTCAGCCTCATGGGCATAAGGTGTTTTATTCTGGGAGACGATGTGGGTTCTATTATCTGCAAGAATGAAGCCACAGAAACGGGGCTCTCATGCTCTGAATCCTGCACACGTTGGGCCCATCTGTCAGCCCTAATTGAGTCACCGGGGCACACAGTTAGGGCAGCAAGCCACCCGGTGGGCAAAACACACACACACACACACACACACACACACGCACACACACACACACACACACACACACAGAGGAATAAGCAAAGCCCTAGTCTGGGGCCTGGGGTCTGGGACACAGCGCTGGCTAACTGTGTCAGTACTCACCTACTTGACATGCAAGGTATTTTGATTGACATGCATAACGACCAACAAGTCGGACGTTAAACTTGCAATGAAAATTAAACAACAGGAGTCTGGCTGTTTTACACGTATTGTAAATCTGTAAAATTAGTATGCTGCGGTTACGGATTAAAATTAATTGAACTAAACATTTTAAATGAGTAAATAAAGCACTGCGCTGTTGTTGCACCAGAAATTACGTTAAAGACATACTTGTGAGTGACCATGCTAACAGCCAATGGATATCGACAGTATTACTTCCTGAAATAGTAATGTGTCGAGTTTACGAGGGCCTATGCATCAGACGTTCAGCACAGAGTTGCCCATGTGACGTAGTGCTAATGAAGAGGCTGAGACTAGGGTCTATGTACCAGACGTTCAGCACAGAGTTGCCCATGTGACGTAGTGCTAATGGACAGAAGAGGCTGAGACTAGGGTCTATGTACCAGACGTTCAGCACAGGATTGCCTATGTGACGTAGTGCTAATGGACAGAAGAGGCTGAGACTAGGGTCTATGTACCAGACGTTCAGCACAGGATTGCCTATGTGACGTAGTGCTAATGGACAGAAGAGGCTGAGACTAGGGTCTATGCATCAGACGTTCAGCACAGGATTGCCTATGTGACGTAGTGCTAACGGACAGAAGAGGCTGAGACTAGGGTCTATGTGTCAGACGTTCAGCACAGGATTGCCTATGTGACGTAGTGCTAACGGACAGAAGAGGCTGAGACTAGGGTCTATGTGTCAGACGTTCAGCACAGGATTGCCCATGTGAGGTAGTTCTAATGGACAGAAGAGACGAGCGATGCCCCAACAGTGCACCATATGAAAGAGCGCCTGGAAGAAAAACAAAATGAAGGAAAGATGCCGGACCCTTCTAAGGACTTTATTGTACATGGGAGATATTTATGGACGGGAAAGAGCCTTTTTGTTTCTTTTAAATATCTGTGCATGCTAACTGCATGGTTGCCACGACAACCTAATGTTTACCCAAGCCATGTCATTATGCAATTTTGTTTTTATTCTGGATATTTTGTTTACTGTCTGCATTCTAATTGGCTTAGCTGTGGACCCGAAGTTCTGTCTGCCTGGACCCACACAGTCATTACATTACTGTTGCAAGCCTGACATCAGCTGCTGAAAGGGTTAAAAGAGTGTTTTGATCAGCGGCTTGATGCTCTTCCTCTTCACTGTTGTTTATTTATTTGAAAATACATGATATCTTTAAGTTCTGCAAAAGGTGATTTTCTTTTGTGTGTGTGTTTACAAGTACGTACTGCATGTGCATACAAACGTGTACAGTTTGTGTGTGTGTGTGTGTGTGTGCTTTCAGCTGTGCGCGACTGAGAATGTGAGTTTGCTTTGCTGTGCTTTGCATTGGCTTTGGCTTGCTCTGCTCACTCTTCACAAATTGGATGGTGGGACCTCTGGCACTCTCCAGCTCAAAGCCTCCTTTGAAGAGACTTCAGTTCTGGCTTCTCTCTCTTTCTTCTTCCCCCTTCCCTCAGCATCCCAAGCCCCTCTGTTTGTCACCATTAGACACAAAGTGCGACACTGTTTGCATTATTTCTGCCTGGCCCGGCACAACCTCAAACACACTCGCGCAAACCTGCCCTCCGTTTAATGCACATGGATGGGCCTCTGGATTAAATCACCAGTAACCTGCCCTGCCCCCTCTTCATCTGTGCTGGCATTCCTTCCCACCCTCATCCTTTCCACCAATAAGCAGTTGGTGCTAGGAACGTGGCATTGGCCACAGGAGTTATAACCCAGGTTTAGTTCACAGGCACGCTAATGCTGCTTTAATGTCGTCGCGCTCAGATTCTTGCAAATGAAAGGACATTTCAAATGAGGTTTCTAAGTAAAGGGTGAACTTGTGCGCACGTGTGTGTGTGTGTGTGTGTGTGTGTAAGGCCAGGTGTGTGGATGCTGACGTGATGTGTTCATTGTGCATATATTCAACAGCCTGTTACATTTTACTGAGTCTGCGTGTTGTTCAGCCATGCTGGTGCTTTTATGTGCGCGTCCAGGGGGCTCATATGGGTTGTGTGTCTTGTGTTGCCGGTGGGATGCTTGCCAGAGCCTCAGTGACACTTCCAGCCTCTGCTCTCATAGCCGGAGAGTGGATGGAGTAATAATTCCCCTCATCTTAGTACACAAGCCCTGCTCTGCTGAAACAGAATGGGAGAGGAGCTAGAGCATGGGGATCAAACCCTGTTAATCAACATACTACATTGGCAGAGAATCCAGTCAGATCAAAAGAGAGATAAAAAGTCACAGAGCCTGAACTCAAGATGGTCTGATTTCAGAAAATGGAGAATATAGAATCACACCACACTGTACTACAATCAAAACTTCTTCATTCATTGTATAACAGTAAAGCGGTCTGTGCTAAGCGACTACACAGATTGCATTGTGATGACTAGCAGGCACTGATGGCAGGGCATTTATAAAAAGTGATGCTATGCGATTCTGTATTTTTTCCAGATATCCACATTTCCCAAGCACTATCACAATAGGTAGGGGAGGGGTAGAGGATGGTGTGAGGCTATATGAAAGCAGTAGGTGAGGGTAGCGGATGGTGTGAGGCTATGAGAGCAGTAGGGGAGGGGTAGAGGATGGTGTGAGCCTATAGAAGCAGTAGAGGAGGGGTAGAGGATGGTGTGAGCCTATGAGAGCAGTAGGGGAGGGGTAGAAGATGGTGTTAGCCTATGAGAGCAGTAGAGGAAGGGTAGAGGATGGTGTGAGCCTATGAGAGCAGTAGGGGAGGGGTAGAGGATGGTGTGAGGCTATGAGAGCAGTAGGGGAGGGGTCGAGGATGGTGTGAGGCTATATGAGAGCAGTATGGGAGGGGTAGAGGATGGTGTGAGCCTATGAGGGCAGTAGGGGAGGGGTAGAGGATGGTGTGAGGCTATTTGAGAGCAGTAGGGGAGGGGTAGAGGATGATGTGAGCCTATGAGAGCAGTAGGGGAGGGGTAGAGGATGGTGTGAGCCTATGAGAGCAGTAGGGGAGGGGTAGAGAGAAATCGTAACACTTGTAGCAACCACAGGGGAAATTCCGTGGCTTGTCTTAACCCGATGGGGGTGCTGTTGTCGTGCACTGACCGCCTCCCTGTCCCACACAGGGCTGCACTGTGACAGTGTGTGCCAGCAGGCATTCTGGGGGCCCAACTGCTCCCTGTCCTGCTCCTGTCAGAACGGAGGCTCGTGTTCGCCGGAGGACGGAACCTGCGTGTGTTCGCCCGGCTTCAGGGGGACCTCCTGCAAACGAGGTGAGGCCCCCACTAACCTTCCCCACACCCGAACAACCTTCTTGGCTAATGTGTGTGAGCAGCAGCTCTAAGCTGACCTTGCTCTGTGGAGGACTGTTGAGACAGAACCGTCTGGAAAGACGCACTTGGGTGTTGGTCAGAAGTGCTCCGTGTAAACCCTTCATCAACGCTTTGGCTTAATCACAGTGTCCTTTTTACCTCCGCAACCCGGACCCCTTCAGCAGCCCTCAGCAGGAGGGGCCGCCGCAGTCCTCACCGGAGACTCATCAGCCTCATGGAGGGCCTGCTCTCTGGGTGTGCTAGTAGTGCTGCTGCTCTCTGAAGGGCTCTCTCTCTTTATATGTCTCTCTCTCTCTCTCTCTCTCTCTCTCTCTCTCTCTCTCTCTCTCTCTCTCTCTCTCTCTCTCTCTCTCTCTCTGTGTTTGTCTCTTTATCTCTAGTGCTGAGCCCGCTGATTGAGAGTGATTTTCACTGTTAAAAAGCCTGTAAACATCGGAGTCAGACATCTTTGTTTCTTTGTGTGTGTGGGTGTGTGTGTTTACTGTAAAATGTCAATACTGTTCATTATTATCATAATTATAATAGTCTATTGTCAATGTCAATGGCTCACAGTGAAGGGTGAAGTTGAAGCACTGACGGAGATTAGGAAGCAAATATATTGTATATGTAAGATGTCCCTGTGGCGAGCTGGCATGAGTTAACTTATTGTAAGTCTTATACACTATGTCACATCTGCCATTGTATTTATAATAGTTATAAGTTTACAGTAAAATGTCTGATTATTGTTTTATAGTTGTCTACCCTTCTCTTCCTTTTGCTCCAGTCTGCTCCCCTGGGTTCTACGGGCACCGCTGCAGTCAGTCATGCCCACAGTGTGTGCACAGCACTGGGCCATGCCACCATGTCACGGGTCACTGTGAGTGCCTGTCTGGCTTCTCCGGCCCGCTGTGCAACCAAGGCAAGTGGTCCTTTGTGTTGCGCTGACTTCTGCCCTTGACGAAACACAATGTTGTTTAGTGTGTAAACTGCTGTTGTACACACGAGTATGGTGATCAAGGTACTGTAGATATATTATATATTATATTGTACACGTGTAATATGAATGACTTATTTCATAAGTGTATTATCTTAATAATCCATGGCAACGCTAATATCACAAGGATGTCTGCTAAATACGTCCTCTGTGTGGACTGACACAATGGGGGCCGCCAAAACCTCTTATAAATTAGTAGTTTTCCTCCTCCATTTTCATGTGCTGCCGTCATGTTTTGTTGCTGTTATGAATTCCCAATGACTTCATGAATTACTGTACCCAGCCATTACACCTTCACACCTATAAACAGAATATATATCGACCAGATCCAGCTCTACTTTAACTGCTGTAAATCTGGAGATATGCGCTGCATGTAGCTCACACTCCTTTAAATCACAGATTATGTGCATAGGACTAGTAGTATGTGATATGATTTATGTCTTCTAGGCTTAGCTATACATCTGTTTGTTATCTGTTGCTATTGTTTCCCTTCTGCGCCATGACGCACATGTTGAATGGAAAGTAGGCTTCAAGCCCATCCGCTGCACCTTGAATGCGGGCTATGAATAAATGTATACTGGGACTTTTCTAGTTCTTTGTAAATGTTAATTAGATTGGTCCATTAGGCCCACTTTAAGGCAGTCCTTTGTTTATATGCATATAAGCTTGTTTTCTGATCTACTGTATCCTGGTCTAGCCTGTACAGTATATCAGCAAAGAGAGCTTTGCAAGGAAAGACATCCAGTTGCAAATGTACTGTAGATTTTACACCTAATAATTTACCAATCCCTTTTTTCATATAAATTACAGGCAGTGGGAATATTCTGAATTCTCTTTTATGGCTTTGAAAAATCTCTTGCGAATAAAAGTTTAATAGGTTAGCTAATGTAAAGGAAGAATGAGAACCAGAGCCGGTGCTAATTTGTCTGGCTGATAATTATGAGCAAGTAGCCGCTGGGGTTACACGGTACATACAGTAAGGTGGTCAGAATCACAAGATGTGTTGCCTCCGCATTGTTGCTCTGTCCGTCATACAGCCACAGGCTGATGAAGCGCTCCTGGCGCTTAGCTTGGCTCCCCAGAGCCAACTGCATGGAGGGGGTGGGGGGGAGAAGACAAGCTCACGGCATAATGACTACCTGCTTCTCAGGGTTGAAAGAGTCCTCACAACGACGATGGAGGCAGTTGAGGAATGCACTCATTAAAATAACCCCACATCAAATCTCTTATATGGCGTTTCTACACGACTATTCTCTTTGTGTGGGAGCTTTCATGTACCTGCCGTTGCTGTTTAGACACAGCTTCTCTCTCTTGTTTGTCAAGCAATCAAGGAAAAAGAAAACACAACAGAGGTTTCATTTGAACATTACATATTTTTATTGAGAATAGTGACGGCAGCCGTTGAAAAATGTATTTGATTAAAAATGTATACGGTGGTGAGTGTGTGGGTGCGTGTGTGTGTGTGTGTGTGTGTGTGTGTGTGTGTGTGTGTGAGTGAGATCTGTTTTAATTCTGTGGCACATCAATCATTCTGCCCTGGTGTGCTGAAATGGGGCTGTGATGCCACTGGAGGCAGTAATCATCCTGTTATGGAGCATTTTGCCCAAACAGCATCACATCTGGAGTGGCCCGAGAGCTCCTCAGTCATTTTGAGCCGACACTGACCGCTCAGTCAAGGGTTGGCGGGCGATACCCGTGCACTATGCAGTAAGTCATGCATTATTCCCTTTGTGTCTCCAGTGTGTCCAAGTGGCAAGTATGGGAAGGGCTGTGCTGAGATCTGCCTTTGCGCCAACAACGGCACCTGCAACCCCATCGATGGTTCCTGCCAGTGCTTTCCAGGATGGCTAGGAGACGACTGTTCTCAGGGTACTGGGCTTTTTAATGTTTTATTATGAAATCATAATATTTCTTGGATTCAAATAAGGAATAGGAATTTCGCTGGCCATGCATACACAAGTTAGCATAAAACACATTATATTATTCTCTTCAACAATTAGAAAAAGCTTTTTTTAGTCATGTAGCCATGATAAATTGTTACATGGCATAATATTGTAAATGAAAAATAGCTTATAATAATATAAATGACATAATTATATTTTTCTTCTTCAGTTACTTAACCTAACAAACGCTTGTTGACTTCTGTAATATGCTGAGGTGTGTTTGTGCTTACAGTATGTGTGCAGGTGTCCATAAGCACTAAATCCAGTCTGAATGTTCTGTATGCTCTGTGAGTGAGTGAGTGAGTGAGTAGTGGAATGACAGATGATACAGCATAGTGTACGGTCATGTGTGTCTTGGTATCTGCAGCCTGTCCGTCTGGCCACTGGGGCCCTGACTGCCTCAACTCGTGTAACTGCCACAATGGAGCCCAGTGCAGTGCATATGATGGAGAGTGCAGGTGCAGTGGCGGTTGGACCGGTCTCTACTGCACACAGCGTGAGTCATTGTCCAGTTAGTGGACACACAGTGACACCTGCTGGCACACTAACAGTACTGCACCAACAACACCACCAAATAAGAAAGCTGCTAGGATCTGAGAGTTATAACAAATTACACTAAATGTGTACATATCGTACACAAATGTCGTTTTATGATACTACCTACACCTACATTCTAACATTATCAAAAACACTAGTATTCTGAATCATAGTGGACTATATAAACCTAGTCAGTGACGTATGTTGCAGTGGTATTTATGATATTGATTTAGCCTCCGATCCATATTTTAGTATGGATTTCCTTTTTAAATATATCTTTTTTTTAATGTGAGGACTGTTAACATGGCCCAGCGTGTACAGGGTGAAGGTGACGCACTGACAGAAATGATCAAGCGAATACAAATGTAAGCTGTGCCTGTGTTAAACTGGCATTAGACAACGTAGTGAATGTATTAGTTATTAGAGAGTTTACCGTTAAAAGGCTGCCTTGTCTGTCTCTGCTCATCCTCCCCACCCTACCCATGGACCACTGGGGCCAGTCTGCCCATCGGGGTTCTATGGCAGGGACTGTGCAGAGGTGTGCCGCTGCCAGAATGGCGCTGACTGTGACCACGTGACCGGCCAGTGTGGCTGCCGCACGGGCTTTATGGGCGCCAGCTGCGATCAGAGTAAGTAGCCCCCTGGCGCTCTTAGCACTGTTTTAGCCAGGGCTGGTGCTCTATTCCATGTGTTTAGCATGATAGGTGATGTGGGGAAGCTTTGGGGGCAAGGCAGTTACATTAGTTCAGGGGTGCCCAACCCTGGTCCTGGAGAGCTACTGCCCTGCATGTTTTAGATGTCTCCCTGCTCCAACACACCTGATTCTAATGAATGGCTCGTTATCAGTCTCTGCAGAAGCCCATTGATTTGATTCAGGTGTGTTGGAGCAGGAATTATTCTCTGAGTCCTTGTCGTCTCACATATAACATACACATAATATGTATCATACGACGCTGCATGTAACCATGGTGAGTACTGTTGTCTGGCCTGTTCAGAGTGTCCTGCTGGCACGTTTGGCTACGGCTGCCTGCAGATGTGTGAGTGCATGAACAACGGAACATGCGACTACGTGACGGGAACCTGCTACTGCAGCCCTGGGTACAAGGGCATCCGCTGTGACCAAGGTGGGGGCCACGACTAGCATGCACACGCACACACACACGCACGGACACACACACACACACACACATCTAGCACACACACACACATGCGCTGTGACAGCCCTGCCTTGTTTTAGCAGGCCTGTGGTCCTTATTGGCTAGGATAGGCCCTAATTAGGCTAAGGAAGGGCACCTTCAGATCACATATAGAGGTGTGTTGCAGCACAATGTCTCTGTGACCCTCCGGGCACCACACGTGCCATTTGTTCCTTAGCATGGTTAGCATGCAACACACACTACATATATTCAGCACACACACACACACCTACAGACATTCTTCTGTTAGTTTGTTTATTTTGTGTTGGTTTAGTTTACGGCCCTTGAGCCAGGTCGTAACGCACGCGCACACACATCTAGCACGCGCACACACACACACACGCACACACACACATCTAGCACGTGAAAACACAGCCATCCACTGTGATTAAGGTGGGGGGCCACTATAGCACACACGCACATACTTACATGTGAGCATGTGCGCACGTGAGTGTGCGTGCTCGATGTGGTCTCCCACATTGATTACAGAAGATGCCTTTGCATGTGTGTGTGTGTGTGTGCGTGTGCGTCTGCTTGTGTGTGTGTGTGTGTGTGTGTGTGCGTGCGTACACCCTGCAGCAGCTCTGATGATGGAGGAGCTGAACCCCTACACCAAGATCAGCCCGGCGCGGGGCTCGGAGCGCCAGTCGGCCGGGGCGGTCATGGGCGTCATCTTCCTGCTGCTCATCCTTATGGCCATGCTCAGCCTGTTTGTGTGGTACCGCCAGAGGCAGCGCGACAAGGGCCGCCACATGCAGCCCAGTGTGGCCTACTCTCAGGCCATGCACATCACCAGCACTGACTACTCTCTCTCTGGTGAGAGAGGCTGCACAGGCATGCCCACCTGTCTTAACATAAATACATAAATGATATAAATGTACACCTAAAAATAGGTATATTAAGTAAGTAAAACATTTAAATGTATAATAGTAAAATTCTGAGAAAAATATAGTACACTACATTCTGTATATAGTATGTGTATATATATAAAGAGACAGACAGACGGGTAGCTAGGCAGGTGGACAGATAGACAGGATACACTAGACATAATGTGCCTTCCCAGCATGCCTTGACATCCCTACCTGCTCCTTACTAATGCTTATTGTATGTCATGTTGATAAAAGCATCTGCTAAATGAGCAAGCTGTATATACAGCAGTGTGTATTATGTATATTATATATATGTATCATGTTAGTAGCAGTGTTGGTGTTTCTGTAGCAGACATGGTTGTGTGCACCCTCAGAGTGTGGTAGCACCGTGGCGATACGGCCCAGTAGCATCGAGGTGTGCCAGAACCAGAACCAGAACCAGAGCAGCGGCGGCCAGTGCTTCTCGAACCCAAGCTACCACACCGTAGCCCAGTGCAACGTCACCTCGGCTGTGTCCAACAACCTGGACGGCACCCTGACCCTCAAAGTATTGCCTATATGCAGTAGACACTCACATGTACACGACATCACCCCGCTAACGCCTCACCACGTGTCGAGGTGTCCTTGAGCCTGATTGGTCCAGGGTGTCAGCTGGCACCTTGCATGGCTGACATCACCATCGGTGTATGCATGTGTGTGTGAATGTGCGCTTTGATTGACCGGGAGGTTAGAAAAGCGCTATATGAATCAAATAAGTAAGTAAGTCTGTTTACCATTTACCATCTTCTCTAGCGCCCTGCACACGGTTCATAGAATCCAGAGGCCTTTGGCCTCTCATGATACCTCATGTTGCATCTAGCTATGGTCTACCCCGCACATCACCCAGTAACTTTCACACTAAATTCACCTTAAATCATAAACCCCCTTAAATGCAGACTTTTTTTTTCTAACGCCACTCTTACCTCTTTTCCACCAAAGTGAACCTAGAGAGTTATAAGGTCAAGATAATAATAATAATAATAATAATAATAATAATAATAATACATTTAATTTGTAAAGCAAAAAAGCTTTTCATTTGAACAAATCTCAAAGTGCTACAATGTACACTCATAAAAAGCACATTAAAACATCAGTAAAACATTTAAAAAAATAAAAAATGTAAATAACAAATGTATAATAATAAGAATGACAAAATAGATAAAGAATAACGTTAGTTTAAAAATCATAAGCTCTAGTAAATAAAAATGTTTTCAGACAGTCTGTGGTGCCCTTCGGAAGTCGGGGAGGGCATTCCAGATCTGAGGATGTCAAAAAGATGTAATTGCCTTGACTTGCAATTAATTTAGATTTTGATTTATTAATCACAAAGCATGTCATAAATTAGATTAATACATTCATTAATTAATGTATAAAATTATGTTTGTGTATTCAGGATGCGTAATGTTTCTTTTTTTCCTTTCATAGTCAAGCACCTTGAAAAGCAGAAATGGCTCAGACTGGAGGGCTTACTGCAACCTCAATGACCTAGGTTAGTGTACCTTACAGAACACTTCCATCTTCTCATTCTGCCCTCTGATGGTACTCTGATGCTCACTGGTGACTTGTGATGTCAGAGTTTCAATGTCAAGCCGCGGAAAACTTTAAGAGACCACTGCACATTATTTACAATGCAATACTGTAAATGTCAAACATATAACAGTAAATAGAATATGTAATAATAATGACCATCTGTCACACACATATTTAGGTCAGAAGACACGGACCATTGCATTTCTTATGTTTCTTAAGTGCAATAGTCCAACCGAAATGGGCGTTGTCCTTTCTGATGTTAATATATCTGATGCGTATGTCATATTATTGTTAATCTGTGTTCTGCTTTCAATAAGGCATACATAGTCCATTCAGAGAAAGTGCAGAAGTTAGTACTGTGTTCCAGATTAAATGTGGGTTATAGGCTAAATGTAGGAACAAGTACAGCATACGTCTTTGACCACTACTTTTTGTTCACTGCAGGGCTACTGTATTTGACCACGCTGAATTATTGAACATGTTAATACTATAGGGTTAATACACGACACTATTACTATCATAAAATAATGTACTATCAGGTGCTGGAATTCGCTGTCCAGTCTGTTTTAATAAGCACGGTGTTGTAAAAATATAATAAATGTCACTGGAAATTTGCCACATCAGCAGATAGTGGAAAGATCTTCAAATAAACATCTGGCCGTCTCTTACATTTTTAATAAGTTGCTGTTTGGCTTGGTCAACACCATTAATTATAGACGCCTGTGAAGCAGTATGACAAGGAAGAGAGTGGGGAAGAAAAACCTTTACATGTATATTTCAATGGTTTCCTGCTCCATCACAGTCATTTCTCTCATTGTTAAAGCAATCAGGAAAGAAACCACGCTTTCCACTTAACACAAAACAGACATTTGATGTGGGCAACTGTGGGGCAAGTAATGCAACTTCACTTTTGTTACAGATGTACAATGTGGGGACACAATTACCCAAAGAGGCACCAGAAAAGGTAAACTTATTCACAAAGATGGACCCCTTTGGTTGTTTGTGTGTGTGTGTGTGTGTGTGTGTGTGTGTGTGTGTGTGCGTGTGTGCATGTACTGCACATGTATTCTACAGTACGTAGAGATGATTACATTGAGTATTACACTGGAGATTATGATAGGATACAGCCTTTTGCTGCTGTGCTAATTATCCTGTTTCCCACGTACTGTATTATGGACTATGAAGCAGCACAAGCGTGGTGGTACCACAGCCTCTACAGAGGCGTCTCGTTACGGATGTGTTGGATAATTCATACTAAATATTACCACCAGTACTCAGCTATGACCCACACAAGGTGTACGTCTTGTATATCTACTGTATATCTACTGTATATCAGACTTACAGTATTTCACTGTGCTAAATGTTTCCCATTGGAACAGTACATGATTAGAGTAGGCATGTATCTCAGCGAAACTGGGTTAATACTGAACACAGCCCTCTTGTGTGGTTATGGCAGATTATATTATAGGCTCTATGTGCGGTAATAGCTCCGGCTCTGTAAATAGTAAGAACCCATATGCCACCATCAGAGACCCACCAGGCCTGCTGGCCTTCAAGCACACAGAGAGCAGCTATTTGGAGATACCTACGCTAGCTAGCTTTCCATTGCATGCTTCCACTTTATCATATTTTTCTTAACTTGTTCCTCCCCTCTTCCCTTGCAGAGCCAACTGTGAGTGTTCTACAGGGACCCAATGGAATGGCCACCGGCTTCTCACAAAGTCCATATGACCTTCCCCGCAACAGTCACATCCCCAGCCACTACGACATACTGCCCATGCACCACAGCCCCGCACACATGCCCACGTCCCCCCCAGAGAGCCCCAGCGCCCTGCTCTAGAGGGCCCACCCTCTGCCTGCCTCCTACCCCACCACCACTACCACCACCACCACCACCTACTGTGGGGCCCTTCCTCTGCCTGTGGAGGAAGATACTGAGATGTTGAGATGGAGGGGGAGAGCCAAGCCTCACCTGGACTGTCGTCTTTCTGGCAAACTCATTTACGTTCCTCCTGGGACCCGGGGGGAATGTCCCACACACCAGTAACCGTTCATCCATTTTAATTTTCTCTCATCGTATAAACGATCAGTGTTATGGAGTCTTAACCTATGGTAAGGGTACACAAAATGGGGAAGTAGGGACACATGTACAGCAAGAGAGCTATTCCCCGGTTTAAAATCTTAAAGGTACAGTACACTCCTTGATCTGTGGCCACAACTGATCGTTTCGTAACATGATCTGCATGCCCCTCCCACATTTGCTGTGTTGTGGACACTCCCCCTACTCAGATCTTAGGTGCACACAGTCTACCCCCCTTCCCCTACAGCCAATGTTTCAAACAGTGAGCTGTCGTTGGAATTAGTGGTTCAATTATTGTACTTTTTATTACCATTTCTAGAAGGCAGTCAAGGTGACGATATCCCCTCAGTATATAAAGTGTGTTCTCTTCCTCAGGTAGGTAGAAAACATACATTATTGTGATCATCTAACCTGAAGAAATATTTGAGTAAAATAATAGGAATCCCGAGAGCCTGTGTAAAAGTGGATTGTAGGCTTGAAGCATGGATAAATAGGTAATACATTGTACTGGTCCATTGTTCACTGTTGTACAACAATGATAATGCAGCTAATACTAACTTAAATCCTGCCTGTAACTTAGGTTCCTGTCTACAGACTAGCTATAATTTCAGTGGAGTTTTGTCCGTTAATGTTTAACAGAGTTACATACAAAGATCTTAAGGATCTAGCCACATCAGATGTGTTTCTCTGCGTGAAAGCATTGTTCTTTATTGGATACGTTTACATATTTGAAACCATTGTTAAGAAGGACTTGCTTTCGTTTTTGTTTTGTATAATGCAATTTTATTTATTGATTGATTTATATTAGTGATGGTGCATTTGTCAATGTGACAATAGAGGAAAAAAAAAATTAGCATGATCAGATTTTGGATACCCAAATAATGTAGATAACACCAAAAATATCTTGTGAGCTGATCAGTGTCATTTGTGCAGTTTTGAAGTTGCTTAAAAAACATTTTTCCCAAAGGTTTGTTGATAAAGATTCAAATACCCTGCAGTAATTATTCTAGAAATCATGTATAAAGATTTAATGTCTTAAATATTTTGTTTTTATGAAGTTAAATAACTTTATACTGCTACTGAATTAAACTTATTCATTCACTATGTGAATACCATTTCACATCTGTAGAAGCAATAACATGTTGACAATCGATGCCAGGATTTCATTAGTGCCAGAAGTGATACCATCTTAGACCAGTGGGGTTCATTTTGACCTTGTTTTGCCCGTTTCTCCTCATAAGGTATTCCAATGTCATTTCAATCCTGCTTGTTGTTTTGGTATTTAAATTGATAACCTGAAGATCAAAGCCTATGCTGCCAGCAGAGAATTAGGCATTTTATGTCTCAGAATTTCCATAAATCTGGATCATAACCAATTTTAAAACCCTTAACCATGCTGTCAGTGTGATGACAAAACAAGGATAAACAGGTCTGACCCTGAACATGGACAATTTCTTACTTATTCTTGTGCTAAATGTAAAAAAATAAAACAGAATTGTCAAGGCTCTTAAGGCCAACATTTACTCATGTAAGTTGTGTAATGTCATCCTTTCAGGTTGAATGGTTTAAGATATAATTTATATATTCTTCAGATTGTATCCTAACACTACCCTACATACTGTATGTCTGGATAGTACAGTATGTCTAGAGAGACAGTGAGGACTGACGCATTAATTCATTCATGAATTTTGTCAGGGCATTTATTACTTCTACTACATTAAGTTACAATGACTGGTACATGTAACAGCTGATTTAAATAAAACAAAAACAAAAAGAGAAGCATGGGTAAATGTGCAAGAGAAACAATCACATCATTTTATATAGGTATAGCTACAGATCACAGTGCCATCTGTACATTTACATCATAGGCACTGCCTTGCCAAAGGTCTGCATCTTTATAATACAGGGCATCACAGTTCAATACAGGAGTGGAGTCTTTCCCAGGCACTGGTTAAGAGACTTACAATCAGGTAGCTAGTGTTATACAACTAGCCATTACAAATCGCATGCAACACATTTGGAATAATAATCGCTTCAAATAATGGTGAAGTGTACAGAATAAAAAGATCAGGCTAACTTTTAGTGTTTTCAACATAATATGGAGCACACTTTAGGCTCAGTGCAAAAAGAGATTTAGTGAATTTGTGAGAAAAGCCTATCAAGTTTGCAACACCCTTGACAGCAGAGTGGTATGTTACGGTGAGCCGCTTTACAAATTAATAAGAACAACACCTCTGTGAGCTACCACAAATGACGAGCCAGCCAAATCGGACAGATACAGTCGAGGATTTTACTCAAGTTCTGTATCAATTTAAACATTCCTAAATTAGCTAGAATTTCATGAATGATTTAACACAGCTCAAAAGAAATAAGAGTGTTGCATGTTCTATGCCATTGAGAGAAAGGGAATTTCAGAGATGACAGCACATTTGTGGGACAACCTAATATGACATATGTATTATAACAGCAACAAAAAGAAAAGCACTCAAGCCACATCGTGCATAATGCTGTGGCCCTGCCTGGGGTTGTTTCTCAACAGTGCAATCAAAGGAAGATACAGCTCTACTGTCCTTATTCTGATCTTCTGTAGCCATGATGGCCTATGCCTTCTGGCCCTTTTCCAATTTCTCAATAACCTGTATACTTTGCCCCCCAAATTGTAGTCCATCTCATGTCTTTATTTTATTGGGTAATTTCTTAAGTAATATGTTTCATATAAGCATTCAGACCATATCATCCAAGTTACATGCACTGAAATAGCATGACACCAGAATAACCTTGATGTTTATCTTAGCAACATTACAATACAATTATGGTAGTATAAGGGTAATACCAGTAAGCTGCTTTAATAGCCAGTTTGGTAAGCCACTGCCATAAAAGTATCATTTGGGTCAAATGTGTTTGCACAGAAATTGATACAGTGATGTAGTGGTTGAAGTGAAACAGTGCTCAGCAAAACTTAACACTTCAATTGCCAATTCATAAATATTGTAAATATTTAAATTAAAGAGCGAGACCTAGCCACAAATTATCAACAGTGGCATGGAATGTGAAATGTCTAATGGATGATGTTTCAGAGGTGCGTGAATAAATGAGACCATGATACCAGCAAAATAATAACGGAATTTCATCACAACTCCATCAAGATACTTCTGAAAGGACTTGATCCAAATGTTGGTATAAAACCTCATCTTGTTGAGGAAAAGCAATATACTTTACTATTAGCTTCAGTAGTTCTATATAGGGTTACAGACCTCAAGTTTACATTTTCAAGTTGTATTAGAGAACAACTGGACCTTGGCGGAAATGGGCGGCGTATGTCTAAGTACTCTGACAGCACTGCATCTTTGGTTTACTCTCAGTAGGCGGCACCTGAATGTTGACCACGTTGTTGCTGGGCGACATATCATTGTCCCGTCTATCTGACATCTGTTTCTGAGAGACGATGCGATAGATTTCTGTAGAGAAAATAAAGGGTAAAAACCAAACCGTGTAGACTGATATAAACAGTAACAAATGTATGTTCACACACAGCTTTTCAGCTACTGTACTACTAGTGAGACTTAAATCTAAGTAAACCCTTCAACATGTAAGTGCAACCATACAGTACCAACCAGTGAGTGTGCTCTGGAAGGCTGTCTCTACATTAGTGGAATCTAGAGCTGAGGTCTCCAGAAAAGAAAGGCCATTTTTCTCTGAAACACAAAAAACATGAAATCCTTGGAGACTAAATACATAATTATAACACAATTCTGCAAGTTCTAGGCCAAAAATATCGGTATTACTGAATCACACTTGAGTTGACCAACAGTATAAATACAAATGCATTGATTTTAACAGGCAAAAAACAAACCACGCTCAACAAATGATCACTCACTGCTTGGCCAGTTACAACTGTATTCAGAAGAACAACGTCAGACTAGTATTCATATAACAATGCTAGGTTAAACCTAAAGTTAGGGGTTTCTCACCTGAGAATGCTCGTGCTTCATCTGTGGGCACAGCCCTGAGGTGTCGCAGGTCACTCTTGTTCCCCACCAACATGATGACAATATTGCTGTCGGCATGGTCCCTCAACTCCTTCAGCCAGCGCTCCACGTTTTCATAGGTCAGGTGCTTAGCAATGTCATACACCAGCAGTGCCCCCACAGCCCCACGGTAATACCTAATGGAGTAACCGGTTTCTCAGGAAATACTAACAATCCACTTTATGTATAAAGTACTTAGCAGTAAGTAGCGATAACCCTAAAATAAATACTACAGGTTAAATGAGAAACATGAAAATGGACACATGCCGAAACCATACAAAATGTATAGCTTCATACTCACGCAGAGGTGATGGCCCGATAGCGTTCCTGTCCAGCAGTATCCCATATCTGGGCCTTGACAGTTTTTCCATCTACTTGGATGCTACGTGTAGCAAACTCCACACCTATTGTGCTCTTACTCTCCAAATTGAACTCATTTCGTGTGAAGCGAGACAGCAGGTTGCTCTTCCCCACACCAGAGTCTCCGATTAGCACCACTGCAACAGGGTAAAATCAACCTGCTTGTACACTCTGACATACAACAGTCCAATAATCAAACCTGGTATTTTAATTAGGGGGAGCTGCCATACATGTTTGTATGGGGTGGCCAGAGGAGGGGGAAACACAATTGTAATTTTTCAAACATTCTCTGATGGTATTAACCTCAGTATTTGAATGGCAGGTGTTTTTGGTGGCAATTAAGGACCTTTAAGATTTACATTACTTTTCAGCAGACTTTACAGTGCCAATCTAGAAAGAGATTACAATAAATGTAGAAAAAACGTTTATTTAAAAACAAGTACAAATTGTAACAGAAATAGGCAATGTCGTTTGGAAGAATATGACCAGGTCACTAAAACGCCTTCTAAACACAAACATATTGTTCAATATGCATGGTAGTATGAGTATCAATTTAACAGAGTATACACGTTCTTATAGTTCTATAGCATACATATGGTACATGCGCACACACACGGGGAATAATACATTACATTATCTTGTTATGATTTTATAGAGATGTTTAACAAATACTAATAACAATACATATGGCGTATTGTGCTTAAAATACCCAGGTCCAAAAAAGGCTATATATTTTAATAACTAATCGTTCTCAGTTAATCTGAAGTGTTGACTTGGCCGATACTTAAAGACGAAATGCCATGAGATGTCGTGTGCATTGTGGCATTTTGCTAACAGCAACAATGTTAGTATCTCGCCCAAGCATTAGCTAGTCAAAAGTAACCAACTCGCCTTTATAGAGTTTCGGCTAACGTCTTGTTTATTTCTGTGTAACCCGATATGTATAAAGCGGGCGGAGTTTCCATATTACCTCCAATGGATCAAGGAACTTGTGTGTCTACTGTACTATCACGACAGAAAATCTAACATCTTTCATTTAGCTAGGCTAGGTTGGACAAAACAACACCAATACCTAGCTAATGTAGCAATGTTAGCCAGTTGTACTGGGTTGAATAGCTAGCCACTGTAGCGGGTTTACAATATGTAAGTAATTAGCGGTCTACCTTTAAACAGGTAATCGTATTCGTCATCTCTGGTCCCCATTCTCCCGATCGTCTCTCGACCTATCAGTGTATAAATGTTTATCCCGCAGATAATCCAGTTTGCAGAAACTGGACGTGTCTTTCCTCCAATCTCTCTCTATCTCTGTCTCTCTGGCCCTGCTAGTTAGCTAAACGATGCTATGCTATGTTAGCATTTACAGCAGCAGCAGCAGCAACTTACACCAACACACACCCAGCGATGGGCGGCCCAACGCTTTACGAAACGCCCACTCTAACCCGGACCTTTCCATTTATTACTTTGTTTTATTTTCAAGTTGATGGTCATGTACATGCTTATAAGCAATTCTAAATTTGCAAATATATTAAATTGTAACCAATATTTCAGATATATCAGATGTATCATATTTTAACTTGTTTTGTTATGTGTATAGGTTCCATGGTGTAATGGTTAGCACTCTGGACTCTGAATCCAGCGATCCGAGTTCAAATCTCGGTGGAACCTGTGTTTTTGTCGATCTGGTCAACTGACACCCTGTATGGTACAGACGGGCTATAGATTGGATAGCACTCTCTTCTCTATTCCATGACAAAAAGTAAACTAGTCACGCAAAACCAACATATAAGCATACCTATTGTACAGGCCACCTATAGCCAAATAACTAAATAAACGAATTATAGGCCTAACTAAAGCAATGGCCCGGCCGGCATAATATACTACTCTTTGAT
This sequence comes from Typhlichthys eigenmanni, assembly GCA_027564635.1. NCBI lineage: Eukaryota > Metazoa > Chordata > Actinopteri > Percopsiformes > Amblyopsidae > Typhlichthys > Typhlichthys eigenmanni. The sequence goes on along the minus strand of JAODUK010000598.1, from coordinate 11,108 downwards.
GCTGAGACTGTTTCAAAACTGCTGGAAAGGTGGGCCACTATTCAAGCCGGAGATCATTGAAGCTCCCATTGTGTGTTCCCTCCTGATGTCGGACAGAAATGAGACAATGATGATTGCTTTAGAAAGACATTCTATTTACAAATATCAATGACACGAGTTACTGTAGGAGGCTTGGGATGGGGTAGAAGACATATGGTTTAAGTTTAACAATGATGGCAATTTCTTATTTTCAATAAAACCACAACATATTAAATAAATAACTCTTGGTCAGGTGGGTTTAAAGTAAATAACGAGCAGGCTATTTTAATTCTGATTTCCGATTGTTTTTTGGGGGAAATGGTTCACTGGCAAATTTGTAGCAGATGCGCTATTGCGATATGACGCTTTCAAAATATCGGCTTGCTCTGGCCTGGCTGCTGTCAACAGTAAAATAAAAGCCTCTAGCTGCCCTTGTCCAGTGTACCGCCCACGGCAACATGACCGGCATACCCTTAAAAAAGCCATGCAGCAAAATAGACTGGCGGCATGCCACCCGTTAACCGCTAGTGAACCGAAAGCAGCAAAACGACCAGCGGCATGCCACCATAAAAAGGCTAAGGGTCGCCCAACTGCAAAAACCACCGGCGGCATGCCACATGTGACCCGCTGGTGGACCGCCAGTGGCAAAACGACCGGCGGCATGCTGGCCGTGCCCCGCAGGTGGACCGCCAGCTGCAAAAAGCCAGCGGACCGCCAGCTCTATGCTAGCTGGGTAGCCTAACAGAAAACAAAAAACACATTATAGCGTTACAATTATCAGTCACAATTCGCATGTAGATACCATGGTCTTTGGACAACGGTCGAAAATCGTGTGAAGTAAGTAGGCCTATTGTAGGCTGCCGCTGCGTATGATTTTGTTGTGCTGATTCCACAAACACACGTGTCTTCATTTTGACCACACTGTGGCAGTAGATAGTAAGTTTTCTCATCCCTGGTTTACTCGCTGCAGCCTATGCTCCCACGTCTTTATTTCTGTTTTGTTGCATGGCCATATTTAATGAACAATGAATAGCTTACACAGCTATAGCAGCCAAATAAACACACAAATGCACATTCTCACTCCTACTTTATTTATAAGGAAATATACATTATAATATTTGTTGTCTTGGCTAATTTAGTTATTTATGCTGGATAACATAATTATTATGTTAAGCTGTTGTTCTGGGGTACATTTCATATTCACTGATAAGCTCATGCTTGCTTGACCATGTCACTAATGACGTTCTGGGTTTGTAGCAGTCACGTGAACCGCGCAGATCCAGATAAAGCGTTCCTCTGGCCAAGTGTGTAACCACAAAGCCTAACCCGAACGATGCGTTTATTCGACTGATCTTTTTGCCAGTATAAATGTAGTGATATTGTAGAGTAGCCCAGATAGATGAACTGATCGTCATATCTTTTCTACTGAATTTGTGACAATATTTTTTTCGAATCGACAATTTTACCGACCATCTGACTGTCGTGATTTCTGGGATGTAAGTAAATAGGCTACATATTTAATTGAGAATAAATGGAAAAAACACAGTTCCGCTATTTCATTCTGATTTTGTCATTTCTAACCATGTAGAATATGTGTTAGGACGGAGTATTTAATTCAGTTTTCTAAATAGAATTTAGCGAATGTGTTATTAATAGGATATATGTGGCCAACAGACCGACACAAAATAGAACATTTGTTGTAGGCTACACATCGGTTCCACACACGCCCAGCTGCGTAAACCGCGTTAACAGTAAGCGCACTGCTACGATGTATACTATGTAGCCTATTACACTGGAGGGTTATTTTCTACCATTCAGTTCGACCTCATGAAATGGCTTCTTAAATGGGCTATAGGCTACGTTACAAATAAAATAATAACTGTTATTCTTAATATTATTTATCATTATTATTATTATTATTATTATTATTATTATTATTATTACCGTCGAAATAAAAAGAATCAAGGCTGCGATATAGTGAGTCTATAGCATATATATATATATACATTATACATTCCAAACATTATTCTATATACCTAACTACCCATTCTATTCCATTATTAAGTTATAATAATATCACATTGGCCTACCCTATTGACCCACCTCTCCCACATCCCATCAAATAAACCTAAACGTTTTGCATTATTAAAACGAGAGCAATATATGGTTAAGAGGTAGATGCTCAGTGAATGTTTTGGTGTTCCCTCCCAGATCAGACTGCCCATCCTTTCTGGCCTTCTGCTGTTAACACAGCCACCATAATCTGGCACAGCCCTATATGGTCTTCTTACCATCTGGTCTGGTTCCAATGGACCTTATAATAATAATAATAATAATAATAATAATAATAATAAGGACATCTTACATTGTAAATAAGCAAATATTAAGATGCACATAAAACATTTGACTAAGACAGAAATATACATTTGAGAAATATGTTAGACTACAGTAAAATACAAATGATTTGGAGAATAAATACAAAGGAGTGAAATAATACATGCTTTTGGGGAGGGCAGGGGAGTCAAGTGAGAGTGGAACAAAGGGTTAATTGTTATAGGCCAATGTGGAAATATGGATTTTGTGGAGCAAATGAGGTTACTGTAAAGTCTGTGTATTCATGTACAGTATATCCCTGTATTTATTATTTGTAGTAACGTGCAATATTATAAAAATACCTATTGTGTTGAAGTATTAGAAATATACAGTACAAGGTTCAAACATTAGTAGACCGTTTACTGTATAATATTCACGTTGTGTCTTGGTTGAAGCAGTGTTAACACATCATTGTTTAGTTTTGTTGTTTTCATTTGGAACTACAACACCTATAGTCAAAGTAATTATAGAGTACCTACCCGAGTGCTCAGTGGCTCACATTCCTCTCTACCCCTCCCCCTAAAGGGCTCATAGGCTCACACTACTCTCTATCCCTCCCCCCAAAGGACTCATAGGCTCACACTACTCTCTATCTCTCCCCCCAAAGGGCTCATAGGCTCACACTACTCTCTATCCCTCCCCCTAAAGGGCTCATAGGCTCACACTACTCTCTATCCCTCCCCCCAAAGGGCTCATAGGCGCACATATTGTCCATCCTAGCCAAATGCACAGCTGTGTAAAGATAAGCAATGAGCTGGTCGAGGAAATCTACTCTAACAAGCAAACCTGAGGCATTCTGAATATCAAAGCACAAATTGTACTGTAATAACTATAAGAGAACTATAAGAGACAGCTGTAAGCCTGTGATGACTTAAAATAACAGTCAACCATAATGGAAAGTTTTGTTTTCATGCAAATAGTCCTATGCTGTAAGATATGTGGGCAAAGATGCATTATAGAACAACTCAATTATACAGTATAGTATGTTTTGTAATAACTGACTCATTCGCTGACTCATTCATCTCAGAGGATATATGACGCATTTTGACAGTTGGAAGTGTCTCAAATAATTGTTCCGGATGTGAATAGGGAAGGGAACAGTGAGTTTTGAAATATTCTTTACCTAACCAAGGAGTTCTGCTTTCACGCAATGCAATGCATCCAGGATAGGGCTTTGTTGACGTTTGTTGTCATGCCATTGTTTTTTGTTTGGTTGACAAATGCTGATTAAGAGAATGCACAGCTTCTATAGTTCTGTGATTTACAGTTTCTATACAGTAAAATTACTTCTTAATGTTATTAAGATATGAATGTTTTTGTGTTATCTAGATTGTTTCTTTTAAAAATGTCAATCTTTTCAGACTCCAAAGTCCCATATGTGGTTATGTGTAGAGTGATGAAGCTAATGCATCCAATACAATTCCCCTCTGTAGAGGGGAATAGGTGTTCAGTCATTATTGTCATACTGTGGTAATGTTGCCATGGCGATACTTAGGTACTATAATAGCCTCTATTATGGAAGGTTGCATTTGATACTGTAGTAGCAAAGTCCTTTATTGTGTCTCTATTGGCCCAGACTGGTGTTGACTTTACCTATTATTTTGTGCACACTTAGTTGAAAGACAGTTGTCTCCCGGGTAGAGAACCACCAACCCAAGAATCCAGGAAGGATAGGTGTTGATAGTCTAGTCAATTTATTTATAAAAGACATTAAAAAACAACCAATGGTGAACAAGTGCTGTACAGAGTTACACAATAACAACAATAAAATACAACATACAATAAATTCAAAACACAAAAGCACAGGTTTCCTTGACGCTTCTTGAACGCCACAGAATAGAAATATGTTTTAAGACAAGACTTAAAAGTGTTGATGGTAAGGGATGATCTGACAGAAATGGTAACATTATTCCACTGTCTTGGAGCAACAACCGAGAAAGCACGATCACCCTTTGTTTTCAACCGAGACGGTGAATAGCTAAAAGAAATTGATCTGATTATCTAAGAGGCCTCAAAGTCTGATATACTGTAAGGAGATTTGAAATGTACATGGGTGCCAAACCATATAGTGCCTTAAAAACCAGCAGCAGCACCTTAAAATTAATTCTATATTTGACTGGTAACCAATGAAGAGAGGCCAATATCGGCAAAATATGGTCCCTTTTCTTGGTACCAGTCAACAGCTTAGCAGCTGCATTCTGGACGAGATGCAGATGCACTAAGGATGACTGGCATATTCCAGAGTACAGAGAATTGCAGTAGTCAATACGAGATGATATGAGAGCGTGGATCACAATCTCCAAATCTTTAAAAGAGAGGAATTCATTTTTGCAATAGTCCTTAGATGAAAAAACCTACCTTTTACAACATAATTCTGCTTGTCAAATTTAAAAGCTGAGTCAAATATCACACCTACATTTCTTGCAATGGGGTGAACATTTGTAGACAAAGGCTCCAAATGATTAGATATCTCCTCAATAAGTTTTGAAGTGCCAAATAATACAACTTCTGTCTTACTCTCATTGAGTTGTAGAAAGTTATAAGCCATCCAGTATTTTATTTCTGTAAGGCAGTCAAAATGGGCTTCAAGGAGTTGGTCTTTCTAGGTTTAATCGGTAAATACAACTGTGTGTCATCAGTATAGCAGTGGTATGGTATGTTATGTTTACGGAGAATGGATATCAAAGGGAGCATATATAAACATAATAAAATTGGCCTTAGGATTGATCCTTGCGGTACTCCACATGTGATAGCTGCAGATGATGAGTTACTATTGCCAATATTAATAGAAAAGGTTATATCCGTCAAATAGGAAATAAACCATTGTAAAGCAACAGCATGGATACCAGCCCCTTTCTGGAGGCGATCGAGGAGGATGGGATGATCACCGGTATCAAGTGCACCGCTATGATCAAGCAAAAGTAAAACATCACAATTTCCAGAATCATCATACAGCAACAAATCATTCAGCACCTTAAGAAGTGCAGTTTCTGTACTATGGTGTACCCTGAAACCTGACTGAAAGTTGTCCAACACATTATATTCACTTAGAAATGAAGAGAGCTGGGAAAGAACAACTTTTTCCAGGATTTTGAACATAAACGATAGCTTCGAGATTGGCCTAAAATTTTTAATATCTGTCGGTGTAGATTAGGTTTTTTAAGATGAGGCTGTACCACAGCATGTTTAAATGTAGCTGGAACAATGCCATTCATGAGGGAGCTATTTATTATGGCCAACAGGCTAGGACCAACAGTATCTTGCACCTCTTTCAAAAGACGTGAGGGGGCAATGTCTGTAGGGGAGAAAGTAGGCTTCATAAGTGAGGCTATCTCCATCAATGTGGCGAGGTTCACTTGCTCAAAGCAAGTTAGAGAGGCAGGGCATAGGACTAAGTCAGAGTGGTCATGATCAGTAGCTAAGATGTGAGCCCTAATAATACCAACCTTGTTGATAGAAGAAATTCAGAAGAGTTATTGTGTTTTCGACAGTGGCACCAGGAAGCACAGTAACCTGGTTAAATACAGTGCTTATTGCACTAAACAAGGATTTAGGGCTATGTGCATTTTTATCAATAATATCTGAGAAATGTTTTTCTTTAGCTGCTTTAACAAGGCGTTGATAGGTTGATAGGAAATTTCTCAGTATTTCGTAGGACACTTGCAGCTTATCTTTCTTCAATTTCCTCTCTGTTTGATAAGCAAAGATTTTATATAAGCAAAGATATTAGAATACAAACAAAGATCAAGCAATGTGATTTATCTAGATGGGAGTATAAATGGAGCAGTTCCGGTCATGGGCATGTCACCCAAAAGTCATAAACAACATTTTGCAAGTTCATTAACCACCAAAGATCACGTTTGCTTGCAGCCCCATAATGCCTGAAAGCTGCTGGTTGACATAGCATGATAAAATAATCCTCTGGCATGGTGAAATATTGAATGTTTTTAGCTAGTTCACGTAATTTAGCATATTGTTCGTGCAAATGTTTGTGAGTCGGCAGTAAATGGGTTTAGTCCCTATCCTGACGTGGCAGATGTATGGTCTGTTAGACACATCATCTGGGTAGCCGTCCATTGAAACAGTTTTAATAGGGCAGGCACTTTAAAAAAAATACCTGTCAGGTTATTGAGCGAACCTGTGAACCACCCTGTGACTGTTTTGTTTATATCCACCCTTGCAGAAGAAACATTTTTCATCAAGAAAAGCCTTTAGTGCATGCTTTTCTCTTCTAATAATGTGTAATAAAACCGATGCTATATTGCTAGCCTGGTGTAGCCAGACTGGCTACACTCCACTGGGAAGTGTTTGCAATCATTGCCTCCTACTGGGCGCAGACCTCTGATTGATTTTGCAGCATTTAATCAATCGCTTGACTTCATCATCATCTCACTAACCCACCCTGATTGGACCGCCAGCCGGGTGGCTGTGAAAACGCTAATGCGAACAGGGTTTGCAGATGTTGATTGGCCACACACTAGGTTTACCGGTCTGAAGCACAGATGTTCAAGCTCTTTAAATCTAAACTGAAGCTTCTCTCCACAAGTCGAACACAGAAATGGCCATACGTTTGCACCTCGCTGCTCAGTGCTATCTGGTATAAGTGCAGTGTGTTTGGTAAATCCTTACCTTAGTGGCTCATGTTCTAATTGGTTGAAGGTGGTCCACTCATCTGCTAGTCTACTTATTTGATTGAGACAGCCTCTTTGACAGACAATTTTTACCATTTTAAATTACCAGAGTGAAACACATTGTGGAGCGTGAAAAAACATGTTTAGGTTTACTAGGCTAGGTAGTAATCTTACAGTATAATCTTAAATGAGTAAATATTCCAAGTACACATTCACTGTAACATTAGGTACAGTACATATTCTACACTTTCTTAAACAATATTACAATTTGTAAGTTTGCTTTATAAACTATGACCGCAATTTATATGTTGGGGACATTTTAAATTAGCGGTCCCGAAAGAGTTCTGGGTTTGATGCCTGACATGCACAGTTTACCAATAAATATCCTTGAGCAAGATGCCAAACCCATACCTTGTCCATAATGGCAATGTCAATGTCAATGTCCACTCACTTTTAGTTGCTTTGGATATTAATGCATGCAAAATGACTGAACTGAACATATTTGCTACTCAAAGCATGAGCTGTCATATTGTCATTTATCTCCTCAACATAAGTCAATAAACCCACAATTGAAAGACTCAAATGTAAAGAACACGTAAAGCCAGTGCTACAGTAGGTAACGCTCAAAGTAAGTGAGCTATGCACACACGTTGTACAGTATGCCTGGGTTTCTAGCTGTGACACATCTAGAAGAGATCTCTTCAGTCCCTTGTATCCCCCGTCTTGAAGTATAAGTCAGCTGTTTATCACGGTGGTGGTGAGTGTGGGGGAGCGGGAGATAAAGCAAGCAGTTTGTCAAACATTGCCCTTGTATTTCATGACAGTGTGCAACCCTGCATGAATACAATGTTGTGTGGACATCAGTATTGTACGAGTTCATACTGCAATAGTGCACACTTTCTACAATTATGGTTGGCTTCCTTTTAAAACATCTCATTTACCCCTTTTTTTCTATTTGAGGTATGGATTTGACTAATGGCATATGGGGACTTCCATGGTCTTCAGCACTGGCATATTTCTTGCTGAAATATGATGTTTTTGTGAACAGGAATGCATGGTAACTGCTTCCAGATGCTTTCATTTATATTAATCTCTCTACTCTCATGTGAGGGATGTAATCAAGGTTATGTTTATTTTAATGATGTGCGTGTGTATTTCCATTCCACCCTTTGAACTATAAAATAATAACATTTAATTTATGAAAAGGAAAAATAAAGAAATTTTCCTAATTAATTTGATCCTTAGCAAATCAATGACGTGCATAACTGAGGCACATTCTCTCCCTTACCCTACTATCCATCTCCATAGTGTGGGAATGGGACATGATGGAGGATAAAGGGCCTCGTGTAGCTGACTACTTTGTGGTTGCTGGCCTGACTGACTCATCCAAACCTCTGGAGGAGGAGCTCCACCTAGAGGACGCTGGCTCCAAGTGCGTCAGAGCCAAAGCCCCTATCACCGACATAGCGGTGGTCATCCGCTCTCTGGGCGAGGAAGTACCCCAAGGCTTTACCTGTGTGGAAGCCACGCCATCGGGCCACTCTGCAGAGCTGAATGGAGGCAGCCTCCGGGGCCCCCAGATCTTCTTGTGTTTCAGGCGTGGCAGAGACAAGCCTCCCCTGACAGACCTCGGGTGAGTTGTAGTAATATACCTGTCACTGAAACTCTACTCATCCAGCTCTAATCCCTGGCTTTGCTTAAATCCATAAAATCGACTCACATGCACATTTTGTAGTTTGACCTCTTAGCAATGGATACGTTATTGTAGATCCAGGATGTTCTTTGTCTTTTATTAGGGATGGCACGATACCGATACAGATACGAGCAGTTTGGGTATCGGCCGATATCGAGTACCGATCCGATTCCAGTGTTAAATTAAGTTATAAGTTAAGTTGCAAAGTAAATGACAGCCAATCTCTATTTTAGGACTTAAATGCATTTTAGAAGCCTGCTGCTGATAGTGTGGCCTGGGTAGGTTAGACATGGCTGATGCTTGACAGTAGACCTAAGCGTGTACATTTATTCAATTGGATCAGCCCCATGGATCGGTTACAACTGTCCAATTGTCACAATACCGATCCAGCTATTTAAGTCAGTATCGAACCGATTTCCGATCTCAGTATCGTATCAGTGCCATCCCTAGTAAATATACTGTGCGTAGACAGACATATAAAACGAATATAATTAAAGAATGGAGTATTATCTGGTAATTAGAGGGACACCTTTCTTTGATTTGTGTCTGGACTTACCCATGTGTCTGTTTCCAGAATTAAACATCTTTATTTTGAAACAGAGAGAGTGCCTGAGTGGCTGGCACCACTCTTTACTCTTTAGCCCTACAGCTCTCATAGGCTCACAATGTCTCTTTCTCCCCCAAAATCTGGGGATGATAGCATCTTACAAACTTACAGTCACTCAGTTAGCACCAAGCTACAGGCATGTGCGATGTTACTCTCTTTGTAGAAAAGAGCACTTATTTGACTGTGTATTGGTTAAATCACCTCAAGGTTACTAACCTCATTTAAAAGCCATCTCTGAAAATGGCTGTGAAATGTGCCAATGTTAGTCACAAAGTGGTTGTTGCTTCTGAAGGTGTAATACTGAAGGTCAAGCTTATTCATTAACCCCGCTGTGCCCCAGGATTCTGTATGAGTGGAAGGAGAAGCTGAAGCCCGGCTGTCACATCGTCCAGACAACCCCCTCGGGTCGCCCGGCCAACATCAGCAACTCATCTTCTCAACGCATCTACGTCACGTACCGGCACGCTCCTCATAGCCAGCCTCACACATCGCTGGCCGTCACTGATGTCTGCATCATCGTCCCTGGCAAAGGGGAGAGCCCCCCACACACCTTCTGCAAGGTGGACAAGAATCTCAACAGCAGCATGGTGAGAGACAGCACTGTCAACACTACTGTAATGACGGCTATCTGGCAGCGTGTACAGCAAATTGCTTTCCTTGTGATGGTGTCGCTAATGATGGTCTATGTGTTCCCGGGTCACAGTGGGGGTCCTCTGTTTACCTGTGCTATAAGAAGTCTCTGGCTAAAACCAACACGATAGCATACAAAGCAGGTAAAGTACTGCATGAGCTTGGCATTTGAGCCATGGTCAGTTCCATGTTTTTGATCCATGATGCACAAAGTGAACTGTAACAAAACAACATTAAATACTGTATACAGTAGGCAATAGGCAGTGGGTCATTTTAACAACAGTGAAAGATGTGCATGTTAATCTTGTATTACAGTATTTAAAGCTATAGTCCACAGAATAATTGCTATGATTCAATAAAAAAGAAAAGAAAACACCTGGTATATTGTGATTCAATACATTATTTAAAACTCCTTGTGTGTGTAACAGGTCTGCTGTGTAGATACCCTGAGGCAGACTATGAGTCTTTCCCCCTGCCTGAGTCTGTGCCTATGTTCTGCCTGCCAATGGGGGCTACTGTGGAGTGCTGGCCAAGCCACACCAAACATTCCCTGCCTGTTTTTTCCACATTTGTATTAACCGGAGCCTCAGGAGAAAAGGTGGGATCTTGTAGCTTGTAGTAGTTTATTTGTTTGTTTGCTTACCTCATATTATCAGTTCTCATTCATTTCCTTTGTGTGTCTACTTGTGAAATCTCTTTTGGTATTATAGTGACTACTTTACACTATATGCAAACATGCTAAATGCTGTCTCAGTGTATGCATGTTCTGTAGCAATTATCACTTGTGCATTATTGTAAGTGGTTCCCGGCTATTGAGCGCAGTGCAGCATAAATATCAGTTAATCTTTTGAATAATGGATTTCTCATTCTAAGCCTGCCACCAAGTTGTACAGTAGAGAGATTAAATATAGGAAAACCATCAAACCCGCCCCTAATAAAAAGTGACAGGTGCCCCGCCCCTAATCCCTCCCCTCGTCCCGCCCCCGACCTTTGACCCCGTGGGAATTTTCCCACGGTCTGCCTATCCAATCAGGTGCTCCTCCGTGTCTAGTTCCTCCCTAGTAGTGTGACATCACGGATGGGTGCCACCGGCCGCGAATGTTTTAAAAGCTCACTCTGCCTGGAGTCTTCAAACTGTGTAGATTGAAAACATGGC
>JAODUK010000597.1:0-13566 GCA_027564635.1 Typhlichthys eigenmanni | reverse complement strand
AAGAATGTGTGAGTTTTCATAGAAAACATGAAATTGTCTGGGTGACCCCAAACTTTTGAACGGTAGTGTATATATATTTTAATAAAGCTTTTTTTATTATTATTATAAAAACAGTGGGCTGTTGACAAATGTCTAGATAATTCATCATTAAAGATGTAAGGAAGAGTCAGGGATGTCCCAGATCTATTTTAGGAGCTTAATGCTAGCCAGTGCTACTGTTATAGAAGTAGGATACATATTAAAAGTAGAGCAAAGTAAAACGCTTAAAAAAATAAGTATTTTCATCTACAGTTACAATCAGATGTCAACCTTCCTTCGACTGTCCTCATGAAGAATATTGCTCCAAGAAAGTAAAGGCAACTGTTTTCAGAGATTCTACAAATACAAACCCATTACTACTGTTTGATAAATCTAGGATTTTGTAACATTTGTATATGTGTGCAAAACACTAAAATATTAACTGTGTACTTTATTCTTACAATAATAAATCACAATAAACTGTTTGACTACTAGAAATATGACAGAACTGATGTTCAAATAACCATACTGATTCTAACAAAACAGGTACTGATAAAACAAACCAGGTTTTACCATTTCAGTGTTGTATAATAATGATATTGAAATTAATAAGATTACAATTATTATCAATAATTTGCTTGTTGGCTATAATAGTTCATGCATGACTTCAATTTAAACAGTGATGCCTGTATATTAACATTTTGACCATCCCAAGATTAAACGATAAGCAGCCAGGCATTGTCTGACAAAAACAAAAGGATACTCAGTTTAACAAAATATTGCCTAAACAGGATTAGGATTACTGTCAACAATGACCAATTACCAATATAATCTACTGGACATATGCACCAAATATTACATGGCAGATACAGATACTTCTATGGTCATGATATGACTTTCTGAGGCTACTCAAAAACAAGTCCTCCAGCTTAATCGGCTATTAAATGTATAAAATGCTAAGTAATGATTACCACTAAGATTTTGATATGGTTTCTATGATGTTTTCACGTGTAAAGCAAACAAATGCAAGATATACTAAAATTACAAATTGTGACACAATTTTAGGAAAAATATATGGAGACTACTGCTTATAAATGAATTACTTACACAATAAAGATGAAATTCAACAAAAACACAGGCCGTCCTGTAGAAGACGACTGTAACCAGATTTGTTATAAGGTCTAACCATCACATATTAAAATTAACAGAGGGTATTTCCTGTAGTGAACACATGCATAAACCTGAGCAGAATTGTGTTATGTCTAATCACCATAAAAGCTCTAATAGCACTAGATTTGAACAGAGTTGGATAGCACTGATTAAAACCTTCAAACTGCATGCATTACTATGCAGGCACATTTAGGCAATCCAAATGAGTCTTCACTTTAGATCCTCTTCCTTTGCATAACTCTGCCGCCCTATTGGCCATGGGACAATACCCCTTTAATCCAATTGCTGCTCTATTTGTGCACTAATTAACATAATGTGTTGTGTGCCTTTTCTCAAGGCCCATGGCAATTGTTCACAAAATGACTTCACCTGCAGGAACGCTCTGAACAGGCGACCAGTCACTCCACATGGAATTAGACACCTGCGTTGACTTCTGTCTGATCTGTAACAGGTGAGCTGAACTTCTCTGGAGATTGTCGAGGTTGACCTTATCTGATCAGAAATTAATTAATGAAAGATTTTTTTTGTTAAGTTATACAATAGGCCCATGTGATTTTAATTGCTAGACTATACTGTAATTGACTCTGAAGGGAATTAAATAGACAAAGAATAAACCATAACACTTCAAAATGTAAAGGTACCTTTAAAGGTAGGCTACTGTAAAAAGAAAATCCGTGCTGAGTGGCTCAAATGCCTTTCTACTCCCCCATATTGTTCTCATGCATTCACAATACTCTCTTACCTCTCCCCAGTGATTAAAATGGGATTTTCTATGTGGGAGAGCACTATTTCCCATGAATTGGGCATTGAAGACTACTAGGATGAGGCTTATTTATTTTTGTATTAGGCTACACATAAAGTTTAATAATCTGTCGATTTAGGAACTTCAGATTCAAATCAAACAAATAGTTGGCTGGTATGCAAATAATACAACAATTCATAAGGCTATTTGTTATTGCTCAGGTCTATGTGCCATAGCCGTCTTGTGAGATTGCTAACTTTTTCTCCTACCAAGTTAGGCCTATAAGTAGAAATTTGATCCAGATTTTATAGTCAATATCCAGTCAGTGATTAAGCAATATTAAAATATTCAATTATTGAATTGTCATTGTCTGATACTAAGAAACATAAAATGTCAATAACCCATTCCAATGGACGCAGGCACTGACTGGGTTAAAGTATCGTAAATTGCTATTCCCGAGATGAGATGATCATCTCTGGGGATGAATGAACATCCCGCTACGTGAAAACTCTAGAAGTCCACACTTGGGCAGGTTCAGCTGCTGTTTGTAAAAAGCATTTACAAATAACCAATTATTTTTGCTAGCAGGCTGGGAACTTATTCAGTGGTCTTCATATGACAAAGCGATCGTAAATGCAAATCAAAGGACTGCCGATTTGAGTAAAGAATTTGTTCAAATGATCATGCACTCCCCCCAAGTTCATATGCGATGATCAAACGATGAAGTCGGTTATCTTCACCAAACACGATATACAGTATTTGCAGAACCTAAGTAGCCTAGTGTAGTTTTAAGTTAAGTTTTAAAGCAATTATTTTATTACACCTTGAAAAAATTCAGAGGTAGTCTACAGGTCGACAGTGACGCACGTGGGTACGGCCATGACTGTAGGGCAGAACATTGTAGGATATCTGTAGCTACAAAGCAGCAGCAATGCAAAAATGATCGCTTTGTTAATATGTTAAAGTTGTGCCACGCACAGGTCATCTCTTCCCTGTTTTGTACGTGTTCTGTATGGCGTTCAATCTTCAACTGCCTACGTTCGAACAGAACTGTAAACATAACACCGACTTGAATGCAGACTTGTAATCACCTCACGGCGCTTATGCGTTTACTCATAAACCACTGCTTTCTCATTGCTTCACTTCTAGCGTTAGGCTGTAGCATGACATGCACAGAAATAAAGAAATGCTTCAATATTCTACTGCATATTTATTCAAGCTATAGCCTACAGAACACTCATTATAGGTCTTCTACCTAAGCCATTTTCACTTGGCTGGCTAGGCACATCTTCGTCATTAGCATACCATTGAGTCATTAGTCTACTAGGCCAGTTGTTAGCTTATATTAAAAAATTAACTTAAAATACTAATGGTCTGGTAGCTGGCTACAATAATTATATAGATATTGTTTACACTAAGAACTGCAATTATCTCGTAGCATGTTATCTTCAAGGGGACCCAATCCACGGCGGAGACCCAAACGAAGGCGCAACACCGGGTTCGCCCTAGCTCTGCGAGCAGCGTACGCTTCGCTTGCAGTGTCATTGATTAACATGGGAGCGGATCCAAAGCGGAAACGTTCCGCTGCAGTGTGCAACGGCCTTTATGATGATTTCCAGAACTACAAAGTGTGAAAAGTTTCCCAATAAGAGATTGATGCTGCTGAGATTTTGAAAGACCCAGGAATTGTAGGCTAAACGTTGAAAGTTGTCCCTACCATAAATACGCCCTTGGTTCCCTCTCAAGGGCACCTGCGGATTGCTTTTACCTTTGGAATACCTGCTGAGGCACTCCTGCTACCTTTTTCTTTTTCTTCTAATAATTGTCTGCCTCTAATGTACATTTACAAGTATTACTTAAATTGCTTGTCATATTTAAACAACAATAATCCCTTTCACAAACTATAGCAAGTAGGGCGAATGTAAAATAATGCACTCAAAGCACAATTGACATTTAAAGTGAATTTTAAGAATACAGCAGGTCATACTTACACTTAAAAGACTCATCTGCTGGTTTTGTCCTAACTGAAATCTATGAATAAAAAAATGCCAAATAAGTAAATCAAATCAAACCAAAATGAATGAATAGTGCTAATTTAAGATCTCACATTTTCCCATGAATCTGTGGTGTAATCCAGTCTCATATACTTCAGTTCTACTGAAGCTGGATATGTTTCTGCAGCCGTCCAACTTAAGGTGAGGTTGATTGGGAGCCAGAACATATTTATATTTTGTGGTGCCACATACTTAACTGTAGGAAAATGCAAAACAGTTATTTTATTAATGATTTATCTCCAGGTAATTACTCTTAACTATTTGCATGCAGTGACTTTCACATTAAAAATATTTTACTCTTCGATTTTATTTTGGCAGTCACAAGTGGCTGCAAAATACAGATTTCTCTCCTTGTAAATAATACTGATGTGGGCTATGCACTTTGTTACATAAAGAGCAAATCATGTCCTTATTTCCTCAGAAATGACAAGAGCTTACCTGTATCTTTGAGTGTAACAGTTGTGATGGGTGACTGGCAGCTGGAGGTGTTCACTTTAGCATTCACCCATATAGAAATGTCACGACCTTTTATTAATGCTTCTGCAGGAATTGTGTAACTGTTCTCACCAAGGACCACATAAGGCCCCGTGTCTGTATTTCTGTGAATGCATTGGACACATAGGGCATCATGCATGGTACATAGGCATCGTTATAGCGAGCTCAACCTAAAAGCAAGCACAGCCAGGCCGCAGATCGAGCACGACGTGGCACCTTGACAATTTATTTACGTTGGGTTTACTAAACTTGCGTCTGATTGCGTATCTACATCGACCTCTATACATACATACATACATACATGCATACATGCATATCGCGGGGAAGTCAAACTGAAGCTCGCGAGATCAGGATGTTCTCACAAGGCTAGCCAAATTAGACATAGGCTGTATGTATCCCGTATTATAGCTGCCTGCGAATAGTAAAAAAAAAGAAAACGCCATGTGTACTTTCCTAGCATTGACATTGAGTGAAGACGTCATTAGGTAAAAGAAATGTGTGTCTGCCGCGGTGAAATGGACTATAAATAAAAGCGAACATGGCCATCTTCGCCCCGTGCGTTCTAACTTCTTACCAGGTTGTTTCATACAGCCTATGCAAACATGGACAGCCCTCAAGCTTTCAAGTTGTAATTGAAATAAAAGAAATGTAACAATCAGAAAACGAAATTATTTTAGAGTAACAACTGGTGTAAAAGCTATAAAAATAAGTTTGTTATCGGGTCAGGTTTTTAGCTTATGTTAGATACTGATCTAAAATGATTTAGAGAAGTCTCTTCCCATCCATCAATAAAAGGAGCAACAATTTTTATAGCATATCAATATATTGTAGATTGGCTATGTAGAATACACTCCAAAACTCTGTAAGCAACACCAAATATCTAGTGTTCTTTAAGAAGTAATTGACTGTAACAGAGTGTAGACACATTCTCAAATCAATAGAAAAGACAGGAGTTTGCCAAGTTCCTCAACTTCCTACAAATGTTTGTAAACGGACGTTAAACTTGCAATGAGTAAAACTAGACAACAGGACTTTAGTTGTTTACAGGTCTTGTATATCTGTACAATTAGTAGGATACGTTTACTGATTAAAATACATGTTTAAATTTAATGAAGTACGTTGCACCGGGAATTATGGAGACATGAGTGACAATGCGAACAGCCAATGATTATCGACAGCATTACTTCCAGAATGTCCGAAAAGTCCAGTGTCAAGCTTATGGGACCACGTTCAAAAAAAATATGTATGGTAGTCAACTGTGAGAATAAAGTTATATTTAGATCCCGTTTGCTTTTTGACCCAAAGTGCTCATATGATGTGTCTATATAAAAGATAATTGTTCAAGTCAAAAACTTTGTAGTTTGTTGTAAAACTATAAAGTAATCTTTGTGTGTGTAACCGCTCAGTGAACTACAGCTTTCGTCTCGCACAACACACGTCACCAAAACAAAACAACAAAGTAAAATATTTAGACAAAAATCGTCTTAAATACAGACAAGAGACGGTGAGCAAACTAGGCCCACTGGAGGGAAACAGTCAGCGTGAACAATATGCTAAGTGACTTACCTAGCTAAAAACTGTCAATATTTCACCATGTCAGAGGATTATTTTAGCACACTGTCAACCAGTGTATTTTAAGCATTTTGCCGATGTGCCTGCATGCAATGAAATGTGATATTTTGTGGTTAATGCTCTTGCGTAGCATGACAAGTTGTCTCCATCATACTTCTGCAGCAAAACCGCGCAGGCTAATATGTCATCATCATGTTTGTAAACAGTAAATGGGTCTACGCATCAGACGTTCAGCACAGAGTTGCCTATGTGATATAGTGTTAATGAATGGAAGAGGCTGAGACTAGACCCATTTAGGCTATATTGTTGGCAACACACTAGCGGGAGTGTGTTAGACTGAATATCAGCATGGCTGTGACTGTGTGCCGGAGATAATCACAGCTGTCTGCTGTGTCCCAAACATGGTAAATTAAGCATATAGAGGACGCAGACTTTCAACTAGGTTATCTGTTAAAATATGGATAAAAGTAATGATTAAGAAACAAATTGTTTAAAATGGGAAAATGCCATAAGACATGTGATGCATGTATACAACAGCTGAGTGCAAAGCAAAATGTAGCTAGGTCCTATATAGTTTACTGTAGTCACTAGGTTGTAGTTAAAGGCTGATTGAATAGGTGAGATCAGGATTGTATCATGAGTAGAATAGTGGAAAACAAAGACACAAAGGGACATGTCAAAATCCAGGGTTAAGAGATAGTTGGTGTTTCTCGATTGCTGGGTGTGAGTTGTTACAATTGTGTGAAGATTTGGGAAACGTGAGTTGTTCCAGGAATTGTGTCTAAGCAATCGAGAAATACTGTAACTACTGTGCAACGTGAGAAAAACACAACACGGTCAGAAGTCACCTGGTGGAAAACATGCACCAGTCTTTACAGTAATGATCATGTTTGCAAAGTTTACACACATGTTACACTACATTAGTATTACAAATGCAATGACATAATTTAGGAAGAACGTGTAAAAAAATATAAAAAGTAGAGTACTCAAAGTTAAGGGTGTATGTCACGTTGCTGGTAGTCCTTAATTTGCTCCATTCACAAATGTATACTGAGTCACTGGAGGTTCTTTTGAAGCACTGGGGACCAGACACCATCTCACAAGCTGATCCTTGTAGGAAATGCTTTATTTTATTTAGCTGTAGTGTTTAATGAAATCAACAGTCCAATATTGCAAGTGAAATGTGATCAAGACATCAACATCAACAAATTGTAAAAGGAAATATTCTGCAATGCACCTCATAAACAATATTGAAATTAAATGAACGTTCAGGTATTCAAAACTAAAATAAAACTATAAAGCTGTCTAACGTATGTTAGATATCCAACCATTTAACATTTCTGTCATCAGGCATTACAGCTTTGTAGTATAACATCTGTAAAAATATAAAACTGTAAACATACAGCATAAAACACCAAGAGATAAACACAGCACATTATAGAGGCCACACTGAAAGCCACATGATGCTGATAAGCTAACCAAGCATTAGACATGAGCTGAGCAAGTGCAAAGCCACACAATAGATACGATATAAGATATCTTAAGGTAGTACTTCCCCAAAGGGAAATGTACTGTATAATGTAATATATGTAATATTCCTTTACCTTTGCTGGCTGTAGCTAATATCATAATCATGGTAATTAATCCTGTTGATGCACTATAGTCATTAATACCATCCATTTAGTCCTCAGGGTCTGCGTTGCCTTACATGTAGAGTGGTAACGTCTATACTATAAAATAAACATAGGCAGCCTGTTTCACTAACTCTTCTTGTAACCGTGTGCGCTTACTGAGAAATGACAAATGTCACAGGACAGGAGTTTCATGAACTTTGAAGCAGCAGAAGGTGCAGTTAACCTCAACTGATGTTGGTGAGATGGGGGGGGGGGGGGTGAAGAGAGACAGCAGTTAGTGGAAAGTAATTAAGAAAATTGATCAGTGTTTGAACTCAGTCTTTGACTATTATTTTAATCAGATAACTTTGACTTAAGATAACCAAGAGTACATTCCTCCCAGAAAATGTTATCTCCTGTAGGCCACATTACCTCCTGTAGCCTGTAACCATTGTTATTTCTATATTCTTTTATTGTATCTTTCATCGTTCATTCTTATTTTTAACAAGACAGTTACATATGCAACTCTCCTCTATTCTATACATCCTCATTCCATTCCTGTTTCCTATTTTACTGTAGGTTTCATTCCAAAAGAATCTCACTTTCATTTTTAAAAAGAATCTGCTAGTTCTTCAAGTATATGGCATGAAATAATACTAATTAACATATGGGCAAATCCAGATATGTCAAAATAACCCCACTTCATGCATTACTTTCAGTGCTATACGAGGAGTCCCCTTCATTCTCAAGGTGATAATGAGTAGCAACATATTGCTTTTACTCATGTATGGTGTTGGATGACACTGTGGATGACACTGTGGACACCTGACTTGGCACCTGGGACATACAGTATGAGGGAATTCAGGTGGCTGGCAGCGTAAAGTACCACGTTAGCAGACTGACTGTGGGGAACCGGGATGCATGTTATCTCAAAGTACATTTTTAATGTGCAGGACTAGTTTAGAGGAAAGTGTACACGAATACAAACGACAGCACTGTAACCCCATTGGAAAGACAAAGTAGGCCTATGTTGTATTATTGCTGTATAAATGACAGCATATATACTGTAGCCTGGGCTTTATAATATCAAACACTGTCCCTTTATAGAAACACCTTACTGTTAGACACCATGTCTGCTTGGTCTTGGTTGGTATTGTTCTTATATAGTTCTACAATATGGTTGGGAGTATCCTTTATACATCCTCATTCCATTCCCATTTCCCATTTATAAGAATGTTTCATTCCATGAGAATTTCACTTTCGTTTAAAAAATAATAAGTTAGCTCTTACAGGCAATAGACAATTTTAAATAAATACAATTCCAAATATAGGTGTCAAACTTTCCCCCGCTTGCTTCAGTTTCAGTGTCGTGACTACTTCCTTTCATTCACAAATTAATGGGTAGCATCAACAGTATAAATACTTAATATTTTTACATATGGTGTTGAATGACATTGTGTGCCTGACTTGTCACCAGTAGTGTATAATAAAACACTGCAGATCATTCATTAGAGACTACATAAGAAAATGGAGAACACAGCCTCCAGGGCATGTAGTTACAGAATCAAATGTTTATTGTAGGAAACAATTTTGCAATATAAAAAAAGTATAGTAATTATAAGTCCCAACCTACTGTAGTGAATAAATTGTGCTAGACTGTAATACATACAGTAGCTAACTCTTTTCAGCACAGCCAATGCAGCATACAGATATAGTCATAAAGAATCAAGTGAGTTTCATAACGCTCTCCTCCCGCTGTCTGTGAATAACGGAGCTGTATTGGCACTGTGCCACTGTTGTACCGTAGGCTGCTGTAACTGTTCATCTTCCGAACATGAAACATGAAGATAAAGGGAAAGCTGAAACGTGATATCCACCCACTGAGACAAAACAGTCGATCGACAAGTGCAGGTAAAGGGAGAGACCTGCAACCTGTACACACAAGGACAATGTTTAGCCTGATTGAAATCAATTTGGAGTGTTTTGGTATTTTTAGACTAGTCGACAAGTCAAAATTGTAATTTTTGTTTAACCAATAGGAAAATGTGTTGCCAGGAACATCCCTAGTTCTATCGCCTCGTTTCCACATGGCACTAGTGTGTGTATGGCACTAGTGTGTATACTAGTTGAGCTACCAGTTACTCTACGTTAAATTAAGAAGCTGATCCCAAAGAGAAATGTGGCAGACTTACTTTACTACATTTAAGCAATTGTTTAAAATACATTTTATTGTACCAGCATTCAAAAGTGTCAGTGAAGCAAATAAACAGGCGACATTGTACAGTTCAATTGTTTAGTAAACAATAAGATGTGTTCTCTGCTCTCACTGTTCTATCAGGTAAACTCAGGTCTTTATACCCCCTCAATCCAATAGCATCCACAATCCCCTGCATCAAAGTCTCAGGCATCAAATACAAACCAACACAGATAATGTTTGTTTATTTGATAATAAATCTGGCTTTGCCAAAATACAAATAGTCCCGCAACACAGGCTAATTAAATAGTCTTAAATACCTTTTTCCTATTATAGGTGCTCCTAACTATGCTGATCTCAAATATAGAGACATTCTACAGTAGAATGAAAAGATATTCCATGTTGGAAACCATTTCCATATTCCATATGCTACATATGGCAGTGTGATGAGTACCATGATTGATCATCAATATCATAAAATGCTTATTAGGTTTGCTCATATCTCCACTGGAGTCTCATTCTAGGTGACCCTGACTATGCCTTTATCAAATATCAAGATATTTTACTTTGGAAATTCATAGATGTTACATGTTGCAATCATCTACATATTCCATATGGCATGGCCTTGATTAACAGGTTTGAGCAGCAATATAATAGCCTTAATATATTTGCTAATATCTCCATCCATCCATCCATCTTCATCCGCTTATCCAGAGTCGGGTAGCGGGGGCCGCAGCTCCAGCAGGGGACCCAAAACCTCCCTTTCCCGAGCCACATTAGCAAGCTCTGACTGGGGATCCTTAGGCGTTCCCAGGCCAGTGTGGAGATATAATCTCTCCACCTAGTCCTGGGTCTTCCCCGAGGCCTCCTCCCGGCTGGACGTGCCTGGAACACCTCCCAAGGGAGGCGCCCTGGGGTCATCCTTACCAGATACACGTACAACTTCAACTGCCTCCTTTTGATGCAAAGGAGCAGCGGCTCTACTCCGAGTTCCTCACGGATAGCCAAACTTCTCACCCTATCTCTAAGGGAGACGCCAGTCTCCTGAGAAAACCCATTTTGTCTGCTTGTAACCGTGACCTAGTTGTTTCGGTCATGACCCACCCTTCATGACCATAGGTGAGGGTACGACGGAACTTGATCGAGAGCTTTGCCTTCCGGCTCGGGTCTTTTCGTCACAACGGTGCGGTAAAGCGATTGCAATAATGCTCCTGCTGCTCTGATTCTCCGGCCAATCTCCCACTTTATAGTCCCCTCACTCGTGAACAAGACCCCGAGGTACTTGAACTCCTTCACTTGGGGTAAGGACTCATTCCCTACCCGGAGTTGGCACTCCATCGATTTCCTGCTGAGAACCATGGACTCAGATTTAGCGGTGCTAATCCTCATCCCAGCCGCTTCACACTCGGCTGCGAACCGGTCCAGTGAGTGCTGGAGGTTACAAACTGATGATGCCATCAGGATCACATCATCTGCAAATATCTCCAATGGATTCATATTCTACATGGCCCGGGCTATGCTGACGTCAAATATGGATACATTGTAGTGGAAATTCAAAGATATTTAATGTTGAAATCATCTACATATTCCATACTGTACCATCAATGTACCAAACTGTAGCATCAACAAAATAATATCCTTTATAGGTTTCCTCATATTTCCACTGGATTCCTATTCACAACGATCTCTGAAACTATCTTCCATGCAATTAATTCTATTAATTTTAAGAATGATATAGATCTGTATGTAAATAATAGGAAAACCGGCAAGCGGGGACACAATGTCATACATTTTTCATACATACTGTATATCTTGTGTGATGTACAAGCACAAAAAAGAAGGAAATTGAAGATGCAGAGAGCATCTATCCTACTATAACGGTTGTTGCCAAACTCCATCACTGGGCGAGCGATGGAAATTAGAACTCTAATTTTTCTGGCCCGATTAAAGCTCTTGCTGAGCAACGTTTCTGTGCCGTGTTACTATAACTTTAGTCTTCATATCATATTTAATAACTATGAGTAAAAGAAAACTTGAAAGCACAAAACATGGAACATGAAAAAGGTTTCTTTTGTCTAGAATGGCAAAAAAAAATCCATATCTAACTTCAGAAATCTGCTACAAAATCTGCAAAAAACGAATTATGCCATTACACTGCATAATGCAAATATATTACTCCGGAGCTAAAGTAGTACATTTGTAATACTTTTTGCAATGCTAGCAAGCATCATATCAGAAAAATGGCACAGAAAAAAGAAATCAGTATTCAGTTGAATACCTTATGGCAGGGCTATTCAATTCCAGTCCTGGAGGGCCGCTGTCCTGCATGTTCTAGATGTCTCAGCAGCCCCCCAAGACTGGAATTGAATAGCCCTGCCTTCCAGCTTGGTACCTTTTTCAACCAATGCACAACTTCTAATGTGTAAATTAATAATAAGAATAATAATATCATCATCATTAATTTTCAGGGCAATGAGACTACATTATTTCATGGGGGGTAATAAGAAACCTATATTATGGATATGTGGTGCTGGCCCAAAAAAGGTTTTGAACCACTGGCCTAGAGTGTCATAATCGCCTGCCGTACCTTTTCTGACCGCTAGGACGCGCCACAGCGCCAGTCACCTATGGCAAAGTTACTATCAAGTTACAGCTAGACCCCTTCATAAAACATATTTTGTCTGACTGTCAGAAAACTAAAATTAGAGGCCACACAGGAAGTCTTCTTGAGGGTCCTTCAGCAGGACCCTATATTTTTCAACAATCTGCAACAGTAGCCATAATGCACTAATAGCGTAGGGCTACTTTGTTTACCACACATTAGGCTACATATCACATCTTAATCTACGCACTGTGGTTTGGGCAGATCTTAATCTGATTGTGGTGCGATATGTGAGATATGTGGCTGAAATACTTTCTAAAATAACCTCGGCCAAGCATCACATGACAGATAAAAGATAGAAATAAAGAAAATAACATCTGTAGCAATGGAACATCTGTAGTGGAAAGTAATCACTTCCCAGTAAAGGGCTGTTACAATGTAAAAGAAACAGTGGTTATTATGCATATGCAAGTTGTTTAACGCAATGCTGTGTTTTTAGGTCGTGGTTTTTGTGACCACTTCCTGACACGTTAACCACTTGTAGTGATGTTCACACATTTGTTTCACGGAACATCGACCCCATCTCCTCTGAGTATCTTAACATAATTCCTTAACTCAAAGTAGCCTAAGGCTCCCCTGAGTTAAGGATTTTAAAAGAAAACTATAAAAATAAAGTGCAGTCACAACCACTGCACTTATGTTTGTCTGTACAGCATACAAATTAAAGAGTGTTTTTAAATTATTGGACATTAATAGATCAATACCGGTATTATTATTTGTGCCAGGGGAAGGAGTTGGGCCTCTTTCTAGCTCCAAGATGATTGTGATCATTGTTTATAATCTACCAGCTAAACAACACCTCAGAACAGAGGGGTGCACACAAAATAATGGCACTTTGCATTATTAATACAGTAATAATACCAAAAATACAGTTTAGTAGCAAAAACAAAATGACAAAATGGAAGAAAATTAGAATAGGCTGTTCTATTGTCTTGTAATTATGTTAGTACGTTTAATATAAAGTATAAAATTTACAGTGCTGACATAGAGGTCTCCAACATTTGCAGTCTCACATCTTCTGTGGAGTCTGTTCTCATGTCAAAGAC
>JAODUK010000596.1:0-13566 GCA_027564635.1 Typhlichthys eigenmanni | reverse complement strand
GTTCCAAGAGCGTGACGTAGGTTAGCACCAAGTAGCCGGCATCCCAAGATGTTCGGATGCACACCATCAGGTCTGAATATTCCACTGTAGTGGATATTTCACCATGTTAATCTTGCTGTGGACCCCCCCACCATATGATAAACAATAGGTTACATATGTGCCAAATGTCTGCAATCATTTCTCATTTAGCAGCCCCAAATTAGCATATTGTGGTCAAATAACACAACCACAAGGCCCAGTGTGTCTCTTCTTGACCCTGAGGTGTGAAGGGCCCTAGATTAGGAAACATTTGCACAGCCTCTTGCTGCTAACCTGAAGTGTTTCCCTGAGATGGAGTGCAGCTCTTCTGCCACAGCGCAGTAGATAGACGTCTGTGCTCCCTCGCGCGCTGTTTTCAGGAACATGGAGAAGACGCTGAAGAATATCATCATGAGGGTGGAGTGTCTGGTCAGCTCTGAGTTCACCGTCCCTGGGTGGACCGAGTTCACCGTCACACTGGAGCCTGTGAGAATCACAGCAGACATGTTTCTCTATAGTTACTGTGATAATAAGGAACTATAACATAGAACGTTTACAATGTATTATTTTGATGTGGTATTTGATCATAATTGTGATTAAACATAAAAACTGCAGTTAGGCAAAACATTTAAGATTTTATTCAAGTTATTTCAGAAAGCTTACTGTATATGCCAATTTGTAATTGATACCAGCAGTGCCAAAACCTTGTTAACAGTGTTTACATTACCAGCACCATAAAACAAAAGTGTTTCTCTCTCTGGTCCTCTACCCATTAATCACATTTTTGTTAGATTAGATCTGTCCTCTTTTGTGTGTGTGTGTGTGTGAGAGTGAGAGAGAGAGTGAGCATGGGCACCTTTCAGTCTATGTGCCAGTTCCCTGGCAAACAGCACATTTGCCAGCTTGCTCTGGCAGTATGCTAATCCACTGTTGTAGCTGCCTTGGCTCTGCAGGTCATGGAAACGGAGCCAGCCAAAGTTGTGTGCCAGAGAGGAAACCACTACGATGCGGGAAGGAGCACTGCGCTTCAACAAGCCAATCAGCAACGAGGTCAACAGGAAGTGACCTGTCAAAAATAAGAAGCATTCGGTGGCACACTGACATTGATTATTCTAATTCATGGTTGTCATAGCTACTCTCCTGGCTGTTTATGTTGTCGCTGAAATTGTATAATATTTTACTCTATGGGTTACGGTTAAGGAGAAGAATGTATAGACTAATGGAAGTGGAAATTTATATTATTTTTGATTCACATTAGTAATTAATATCTCCCTATCTTGCTTAAGATCCAAAGTAGATTTCTTACCGAGATGATTTACTCCAATCTGCATCTCAAAGCCATCAATGGTTTTCATGTAGGGACACATCATCACGCCGGCATTGTTGATAAGAATATGAAGTTGGTTGACCTCTGCATTGACAATTGTGATGCCAGTTTAATAGGAATGAATCAGATTAAAGAAAGGAATTAGATCAGAAGCCATTGGGATGATGCCCTCGACCTCGATAGAATTATAAATTGTGTCAAGCAGAGAATTATAGACAAGCAGAAACTATTGGAGGTGCAGCCAAATATATTACGCCTTCAGTGATAGCTAAAACACAATCCACCTTTACAGATTAACTGTTAAATGTTCCATCATCCACTATTCCTGCATGGAAAATATCAAAATACATTTGTTTGCACACCTTGTAGAAATGTCTGTGCAAAGGCACATATCGAGCAGGTGTCTGCCAAGTCCAGCTCTCGAACCTCAACTTGTGCATTGGGGTGTATAGAACAGATGCTGGCTGCAGCCTGCTTCCCCTTTTCCACGTCTCGACATGCCATTATCACCCGAGCACCTTTTACAAATAAAGAACGTTACAAAAAGATAAAATAAATGTCATACTATATGGCATTTATAGACACAACCAACAAAGTAACTCAGTGGTCAGTTTCACAGCACAGTGATAGTAAAATAATTTGCCTAATTCTCTGTCATGAGATTTTCTATCATAAAACATCACCTCTTATTGCCAGGTCTAGGGCTGTTTCTTTCCCAATCCCTGTGTTTGCTCCAGTGATAAGGACTGTTTTCCCATCCAGACGGACTGTAGACTTGCAAACTCCTCCAGACGCATATTTCCTGTTGGAATAATAAAGCATTTTATTACTGAAATAATATTATTTAAATTATAGAGCATTTTAATACTGAAATAACATGCTCTATAACTCCATGACACATAACAGTTCGTGACAGTTATTTTCTAATTGAGTTTGAGGTTACACATAGGCTACTATGTAACATCATTACAGCATTTTTTGTGTGGGCATTTTAGGTGATGATTAAGCTTGAACGTCAAGCCGTACGACCCACGCCATATAAAAAACACCGCCTCATAACCAATCACTAACAACGAATAGAACTATAACTCCGCCCACTCGTACTTCTGATAGGCCTATGCATTTCAGGATGCCAGGCTCATCGATGGAAATATGCAACCATTTTTTTTCTTCAAATTTGCTTAATGCAAATGTATTCCGTAGTCACTGTCAATACATAATTGATTAATAAACATTCACAGTAGGCTACACACAAAGAAGCATTTTCATAATGTTAACGGTTCTACAATGATAATGGTAGGAATGCAAGGTCCATAGGCTATAGCCTATCATCACAGATTGTTCTATGATGTAGCCTAAATGTGTAATTTTGAGAATGAACGACATTTTACTGATAGCTTACCTTATTTGGTGTTTAAATACAATAGTCAACACGGTCACTACTCCAAAGCATGCGATAATTAATAAAAACACCATTTTACGGGCTTGTCCTAGTAAACTACCACGATTAGGTGGAACAGCTGATGTCCAAGCTTAACGCTCGTAACCTGCTTGTAACCTCCTCGTAACCAGTGACAGTGAGGATTCCAGAGAACCCTGGGATTGTAGTTTTTTTCTTGCAGCGTATTGAGCAAATTCTACAATAGTTTCTTATTTTATTATATATTTTCATTGTTTGATTTCTAAATACGGTAGGCCTACATTAATTTTAAATTTACATTAATTTTGAATCTTTAATTGGACTACATGTAGCCTATTAGTCAATAATACAAAGAATATCCTATTGTCTAATTAGAGACCTTTATTAACAATATAATTCTAGAATATATGTTCTTTATAGGCTATACCAGAGAAATACAATATTATTATATGACGCCGGGCTAGACCAGAGCCATGGAAAGAACACTTTACATGGCTCTGGGCTAAACTAATGATGAGTCAGAGACATTTCTTTTTGTGGATACCTTCATTTCCCAGAACACCAATGAATTGTCCACTTGATGCCTGTGCAAAACTGTTAAAACAATGTTTTTTTCTCTTGGTTAATTCTTTTTAACATTTATATTCACTAAGCAAATAATTTAAATATGTAGTATTTTAGATCATTATGACTGTTAAAGACTGTAAGATAAGTTTATATTATCTTATTTTACATAATGTACATACAGGCACTCAATACAATAGCTTACTATGCTAAGGACCAGTATGCGGAAGTATTATACGTTCCCGAGAATTGTATTAAGGCTTTTCTAACAAAGAAGTGTGGTCAAGCTATTACTGTTATATTAATAATTGGAGTCACCGCATGCATTTAGTCAAAAGGAAGAACATACTTTCAAAATGTCATCTGAAGAATTTGAGAAGTTACATGAAATATACAAATCGCTCTATGATGAGCTCAAACTTATACCTGAGAGAGCTGGGAAATGTCACGGAGGTAAACCATAATCAAATAATAATACCTAATAATACATAAACAATACTGAGACTCCATAACAATGCGTATGTTGTACTTTGGCATGCAACTGCGTTTTATTCTGGCATTTGTAGAGGAGAAGAAGAGGTTGCTTAGAACATTTGATGAAAGACATGAAGAGGCTGAAGAAGTGGTAAAATAATTTAACAACCTTCAGATTTATTATGTTTATCTGTATTTTTCTTTGTTACCAAAGCAAATAAACCATCTTTATTATGGTCTGTCTGCAGTTACAAGGAATGGAACAAGAGTTGCGTTCAGCCCCCTCGTCATTCAGAAATGTCATGACTTCCAAACTGAGGTTGTACCACAGAGACCTGGGAAAGATGAGGAGGGACATCAAAAGCATTGAAATGGGCTCTTCAGCCAAGCCAGTGGATGCAGGTCATCATCATGGAATCCATTCTTCACAGAATCTACACAGTGTGAGTGTAGGAATGTTGTAATATTGGTTACTTTCCAAAACGCTTGGCCATTTATTATTGGTTATGAGACAACCAAACCATTTTGTGATTTGTGTGTTTGTGTCTTACTTTTCTTTCTTGAAATATTTGTTATAAAATAAATAAACAATGTTAGCTAAAATCTATAAGTTACACATGAAATATTCCCAATGAGTTCTCAGACACCTATATGTTTAGGTACTTGTGTTGTGTGTCCACCTATCAGACACATGTGCAGTCTCAGAGGGCCTTGCTGCTCCAAGGCACTGAGTCTCTTAACAATGCCACCCAAAGCATAGAGAGAAGCAACCGCATTGCCACGGAGACGGACCACATAGGCGCTGACATCATCGAGGAACTGGGAGAGCAGAGAGAACAGCTGGATCGCACCAGGAACCGAGTGAGTTGTGCGTGCCCCAGGGATAAGATCAGACCAAATGCATTTGAACTAGTAGTTTCAGTGATGTCCAATTTATGTAGTGCCTAATGGTTATTTTATATATAGTTTAATTTGGTTCGATATGAAAGAAATAAAGTGTGAAATGATTGGTTGATTGGATGTTAAAATAAAATGTTTGCCTTTTTTGTCAACATAGTTGGTCAATACTGGAGAGAATCTTAGTCGAAGCCGTAAGATTCTCCGAGCTATGTCACGTCGGTAAGTGCTATATAATTTCATATTTCTACTCTTTATTTAGAGCAATTAAATAGTAAAATTTGTTTTCATGGAGTTATTCTTCTCTTTACTATTAAATATAGTGTTACTATTCTATGTCTTAGATATGGTTTATTTACATTCATGTGAAATTAATTGAATTCTGGTTGTTAAATTCAACGCGCTGTTGTTTTTGACTTTTTAAAGTTTTTCTGTTTTGCAGGCTAATGACTAACAAGTTGCTGCTAGCTGTCATAATTATAATGGAGTTGGCCATATTGGGTGCTGTGATCTACTTAAAGTTCTTCAAAAGATGAGAAGTATTCTCCATGTGAAAGACTCATATGTAACAATGTAGTTGTAACAAGGCTCAGCACAAACCTCATTCAAACCTGGGGTGTGAACGAGGGCATCATTGTGGTTTACTTTAGGCTCATTGGGGTAAAGTGTGGGTATTTTACTCAGTTTCTGGCTATTTATTTTCATCACCTGATGTAACAAATGCATAGTGACATTTCTTCAACCAAATCATTTTAAAAATGATTTTGTTGAAAAAATGGTTTATCATCTTGGGCTTATCTGACACCAAACTATGCAGCTGGACAGGACATTCATTGTTCATATTCTTCAGATGACCTGGGGAGTGATGACAAATGTGTGAGAGTGGACAAGTCTCTATGTTAAGATGACTGCACATTCTCATGGGCAGTTTAAAGATGATTGGTGCCATGTTGTGATTTTGATTTTTTTTTCTATAGTGACCTATATATAATATATATAATATATCTAATGCATGCCCGTCACTTAAATAACATCTCAGAAAGCAGGATCCATGCCAAAAGTAGTTTTGTATAATATCCCATTTAAATCAAGCATTGCACTTTTGTTTGTTTGTTTTGTTAGACTTGAGTATACCCATTTATGTTGAGCAAGAAGAGTAAGAGTTTCTGGACCTGTTACAGCTTTAACAGAAGAGGGCGTGTGTCCTGGTCAGGCCATTAGTCTCAACACTCACCTGTGGAGCATTACAGGGACCTTGTGAACTGTTTCTGCTATACCGGTACTGTACTTTGACATAGCGGATTTGGGACAAAGGCGCCTAAATTCTCGAATTGGGATTAAATGCATCTACAGTTTGCATCATGATCATGTACGGTATACTACTGAATGAACTAAAGATTTTTTTTATTTTTTATTTTTTTTTATTCTCTTCATGCCAGTTCTGAGAAATTGGCCTTGAATCCCAAATCTCACAAAATTAAACAAATGGAAAATATGTGTGGAAAGTGAAAACAGAATGGGTGCAATATATTTCTATTTCAACATTGCCAAATCACTGTATGATACTGTTAGAAGTGTATATGTTTCTATTTCTAATTTTACAATGTAAATAGTATTAAAACAAACATATAACCTTAGTCTGTTTTTCCTGACATTTCCAGGAAATAAAGTCTGAACTGTAACCATCAGCTGTGATGCCAATGTTGTCAAAACCTCACAGATACAATAATGGGTACTCTGCTACATTTTGGGTAAATGCACTGCTACATACATGTAGCTGTTGTCTTTTTTTTTTTTAAACTCCATGCTGCTGTAGCCTATTATATGTACCAGTCCTAATATCAATGTTCATGAGTGATTTATGTCAGGCAGCTATACTATGCTTAAATATAATGTACTCTAGTCTGTACAAAATTAGCAACAAAAATATTTAATGTAGTTTCATGAACAGTTTTATTTCACATTAGTCTATCAGTGGTATCACCAAAGGCAAATGCATTAGAGTTGAATTCCTAACTATGAAAGAGCTTTTAATTCTCCAGCACACATCAAAAGTCCCCGGCTATAAACCGGTTGCTAGCCACTGAATACTAAGATAATCATACTAAATACATGAATTTAATTGTCAAAGTACAAAAGATAACTCTAGGGAAAATTAATTAACCACATCTGATCCAAAAGTGCAAACATCATTAGGACAATCCAACTGGCACAGACACGTACTGTTTCAAGGTTTTGTTTTGTCCTAGATTAGGGACATGTTAAACAAAAACATGTTTACCTCCCAGGAAAGTTTGTTTTTTAATTAGCCAAATACATGCATACTCAGACTATGTCCACACGTACACTGCTAAATTGTAAAACAGGGGTTTTCTAATTCGTAAAAAAAAAAGACGTCCACACCAGCAAAATACTGTCCACACCGAACCGCAAAAATACGATGTAAATCTGTCAAGAGCATGTCAAACTAGCAGCCAGCGACATAATCCTAACCTTTAAAGCCGTTTTGACCAATCAAGAAGCCTGACTACTGGTTCTGAAATGTCAGTCACCTCCATAGTGACTTCTGAACTTCTGCTCGTCATAATAGTTAGACAGTAACTGTATGTAAACGTAAAAAGTCCCGTTAGCAAGGTTAAAACCAACACAGTTATGTCCTCCACTGCTCAAACATCGGCATGTAAACCAAAGATTTTAGAATTATAGCAAGATTGAGCATTATAATGCATTTCAATGGAAGCAAAAATTCAATGCCTGGTCTGAGAACAGTCCATAGAACTATATAATAACAAAGTCGCCCCCCTCCGTTCAAAAACTGAATGTGGAAGTTCTGTTAAGTTCTATTCTATGATGTAAACAGTTAACAACACAAAAGACCGGCCCACAGCTGACGTTACAAGCCCAAAACTCTGTTTTACCTGTCTACACGTGAACGCAGAGGACGGAGTTTTAAAATATCTTCGCCCTGGCAGGAGTTTTGTTAAACCTTTGGTTAGTGATCGGATGCACCGTTTACATGTGGATGAAAGGCCAAATCACGCAGAAAAAGGTTTGTTTAAAAAAAATAGCAGTGTATGTGTGGACATAGCATCGTGTCTGGCAGAGTTCTGACAAATAACAACCAATAATTAAAATAACTTAAATAACTTTCATCCACATCAAAGCCACAAAAGCCTTCGTGGCACCAAAAATAACTTATTGCAATATTTCCTTAACACCCACCCGACCAACATTAGTATTCAGTCTTTGCAGCATTGTTTTTAAACTTCTGAATGCTCAGCAATGATTTCCATAAAGTCTGTAGAGTGCCGTTTTCAGAGGCAGAGCTGTTCTGTGTCCTTTGGGGAGGGAATCTCATGGAGAGTAACGTGAGAGCCTTCTCTCGTCTGTCCCAGAGACGATGCAATGACGTCCACTGCGAGAGTTGCGGTGGCCTCCACGGCCTCCCGACTGGCACCCTGGCCAGGGTTCACTTCCACCAGGTCCATTGCAGACAAAAGGCCTGGGTCAAAACAAATGGTAAATACACAATAACTATATAAGGATTTCAGAGAAGACTGTTGCATTAGTCTAACCATTTGACACCAGGCCCAGTATGTGGAAGCCACAAAAACTAAACATACAACCTAACTATAATAATTTTACAAATACAATCACAGTAGCCTTCTTTCTCCTGCCTTTCTGAACACTGGATGCAGATTATCTTGTTGATGCGCTGATCTATTGCATAATAATGAAGTGAATAATAGAGGTCAAATTGCTTAGTTATTGTAATTACATTTCAATCATACCTGTGTTATGAATTTCTTCAGTGATGTAGATCCCTTCTCTGTAGGTCAGACCCCCATTCACTGGGGTCCCTGTGGCAGGGGCCAGGGAGGGGTCGAAAGCATCAATGTCAAAGCTCAAATGGATGGGTCTCCGTTTCCTGTTCAACATTGACCTTTAATTAATACATAGCCTGTATTCCATAATATCTCAGATAGATGACATTATGTAGAATATTGGAAGAACACAGAAATCAATATGCGTGAATATGATGCAAATTACCTTGCTAATAGATGATCAAACGTTTCTTCCATGACTCGTTGAATACCAAGTCTGTCTATATCCCTCATAGAAAAATACTGGATACCAAGGTTTTTCAGGATGTAGCTGCAAAATAACAAAATGAATACATCAAGACCAGTTTGGCCCAGTACAGTAAACACTGTGTATATACAACATCAAAACATGTAGAACAGTGTTGCCTTACTGCTCGCCTGGGTCGACGTCCCGAAGCCCAATGTACACCAGGTCCCTGGCCGAGAGGAATGGCTTCATCCAGGAGAAACCTGGCATGTCTGGCATCTGTGTTGTATGTTGAGAACAGGTGGGAATTACGAATGTAAAGGTCTCTTATCTTGCTATATGTTTTTCCAGATAGATGTGTGTTGAATGGATTTGAATGGACTGAACTCGTTTTAAAACGTGTAACCTACCATGAATATGCTAGATTTAGTAATAGCAAATGTTAATGTCTTAAAGCTGCAACATCAACTCAAGAACAGAATGTTCACATCAAAAGGGAAAAAGTCTGTTCTTGACAGTTGGAAATGGAATGATATAGAACTGAACTCAGATTACAAAGACAATGAACTGGAGTCTACAGTTGCAGTGTCATTGAGACTGCCTCTCCTGTACCTACTCCACATTCTCTTAGCTAGACCAGTGGTTAACACAGTAAAGAGCAGGTTGGCAGGGGCGCCGTATAGGGGGGGAAAAGTTAGGACAATTCCAAGGACTCCTGACTGACGGGGGCCCCAAAAAGTAGGCAAAAACGAATAAATGTTTTTATTTTATTATATAAACCATCATCATTGAATATATGTTTCAAATACAATAATACAATTAATAATCTCTTTGTTTTTACTTGTTTTTGGCAATAAAAGTTAAATATCCCCATTGACCAAAAAGTAAACATCCATATTGACCTACCACCCCCCTGCTCCTGTATCTGCATGAAATGGGTTGGTCCTGCCTTAGCGCACTTGTCAGTGACGGTGTTTAGTTGCAGTCAGTACGTAGATGTGCCAGAAATAGTGATCGAATGTTGCCTAATAAACCAAAGTCTGGCTTTCAGAGAAGGAAAGAGAAAAGAGAGAGGAGAAAGACAAATATAAGGGTGTCAATCTGTAACCAAGTTTTTCACCAAGAAAGGTGGGTAGCCTATAGTCTGAGTGGTATCATTCACAGGTTAATACCACTGGTATTAACCTGTTTGCTTAATGTACATCGTGAAATAATATAGCTAGCTACAGACTAGTGTTAGCCTACATTTCATCAACATGTAATCAGTGCAGGGAAACGTTTAGCAAGATATTAAATATTGTCCCTGCCCCTTTTAGCAAACTTAACAGATGAGTCGCATAGGCGGCGCTGGGGGGGTGCTTGGGGGTGCTTGAGCACCCCCGAGAATGGCCATAGCACCCCCAATAAATATTTTATCTATACATTAAAAACGAATGATAATTTATCTATTTTATTCAGATTAATTATTTGAATGTAACTGACAAGATAACGCCAAACAGTCATCAATTCGTTATTTTTTTATTTTATATGTATCTTAATATTTACTTATTATGTTATGGTCGCTTAGCACCCACGCAGTCCAATGATTGCGCTTAAAGTTGTGTGTAGTAGTAACGCGGCAAATCTGATGGAGTGTGAAAAATGATTGAGAGTAAAAGTTACGAAATGGATCGTTTTTTTGTTTTAAAAAGGTCACGTCTTGTTGATCAACCCGAACGTGAACTAAATGTAGGGACAGAAGAACAGCTAGCTAGCAGGAGGAGAATAATATTGACGGTGCTGTTGGCAGCGAGGACGTGGATCCTAATGAGCAGGAGGTAGGCTATAGAAATTGCTGTCAACGTTATGGCTTGTGTTAATCTCACTTTTATGTCTAAAACGTGCACCATTTCGGCAATTCCCCTAAAAGATTGACAGTTCCCCTGCGCATAACATAGGTTAACATTGAACGTTCTTGGAAGGGGAATATTTCAGAGCGGCTTGCTTCTTTTTTAATAGGGAGATTATATAATGTGTTGTTGACCAGTGTAGTAGTCTAGTCTATGTCATAACCATGTGTAACGATGTCAAGACAACCATAAACCATAAATTACGTAAATATTTTTCTGAAATACTTCAACACATTGATGAGCTAGTTACAGCAACTTTCTAGTGGTGAACTTGTAATGTGTTTGTCCTTTTGCACTGAGGAGCGGAGTTCAATTCCCGGGTGGGACAGATTTTTATTTTTTTGGTTTTAATAACTTGAGGCATAGTTGTACAGGCTTACAATTTGAGACATTTTTCGTCACACTTTCGTCCCCCCCACCTTAAAAACATCCCCTGCGCCACTGATCGTTAGTATGATACGTTGTTTTTAGACCAACAGCAGTGTGTGTTTGTGTGAGCGCATTGAGTGTGTGCCCGCAGTGTGTGCATTGTTTTGAGCCAAGTCTGATTCCGCCGAACTTTGTGCTGTAGTAGGCTCAGCGTGTGTTGTGTATAGATAGTATAGTCACGCGTTTGGCCGTGCGGTGCACAGTATACTACAATACTTCCATAGCACCCCCAGTATTTAGTCAAACACCCCCACAGCACCCCCAATACAATACTTCTGGCGCCGCCAATGCATATTTCTCATGACATCTGCATGATAACATAAATACATAGGAATATTTAATACATAAAAACATTGATTTTTTTTCATCACTATTATCCATAGTGCTGTGCACATAGTTAAAATACAAGTAGCCTATTACAGAATGTAGACAAATGTATTTTACAAGTGCATGACATTTTACTTATACTTATTAATATAAATAGGACATTATAAGAACAAAATGTATCTGTATATTTTTCTAAATACTTTGAATTAAAAAGTTGGTTTGCACATATTCTCTGAAGATGCCAATTGTCTTTGCTGTTAACTCTTTTTTGGTGTTTTGGTGGATTAAATTGGGTCATTCTACAGAAACGGTGGAATTGAAGTGAATACAATCTGCTGAAATGTGTTTCTTCTTACATACCTGAAACTTCCTTAATAGTAATAACAACTTCTAAACTTGACGAATCCACAACAAATAGAGATTAATGCATTTTTATTATTTTGAAACATTAAAATAAAGATGTATTGCACCATTTGTTTTTGTCACTGGTGTTACTTCTAATGGAAACAACATGAATTGTTGAAAAAAAAAAAAGAAATTCAGATTTCAACCAGAATAGTATTATAAAGGCAGATTATTGGAATTATAAATCCAAGAAAGATATCTGATTATTAATGTTTGTGAATAAAATTGTACATGTTTAAACAACATTTTATGAATTTATATGATTTGTATCATCATTTCTTTCCATCAAAGCAACACAAATTGATGAATTTTCAAACAATAAGTGCTGGTTGACAATTTTAAAATATAAACTAATGATTATACCAGAAATCAACAAAGAAAATATTGCTATAAAGTATAATAAATGATATCCATAGTATCATGTCACAGAAAATTCATGTAGTAACACCAGTGATGCGATATAACACCAATGACGAACATTTTGTTTCAAACATTTTATTTCAAACCATTAAAACTGTTTATTTTAAACATTAATTTCATAACTTAAAACATCATCTTTCACAGACATAACCATATGAAGAACATTTATTTTTTAACATTGAATTAAAACCAATTCATTTTAACAGCTATTTTAAACAGTTCACAGTTAATTGTACCATGGTGTTTTCCTTCCCTCTTTAAAGTCCTAGCTCTTTCTTCAAGTATGACCAGATCCTCTCCTCCAACTGGATACATCTTTTATTAACAGCAACTGGCTCTGACATTAAGCACATTAGCTGATCTTCCCCATACCAGTTCACATCATCTATTGGGGATGGCCAGTAGAACCGTTTTAGGTCATACCTGCCCATCCTGTGCATGCACTTGATTTTGATGTTATGTTCCTCCACTTCCAGGATAATGCCAGGGTATGGCTGGTCATCATACCGAACAATACACCAGTGCCCACAATGATGAATCTCGATCACGTCTGGTCGGTTTAGCTGTGTTTGTGGCTTTGGCTGATGTCCCTCTGCAGGCTGAACAGTTCCAAAAATTACATCTTGCAGACCGTAGCATGGGCAATCCCACACATTCTCTGCTGCCTGGCAGAAACAGCTTATGTCTCTGTATTTGAGGATTCCAGGAGTGATGCTCAACACCTGATGAATTCTCATAGACCCCTTTATTGTTGAAAGAAAGACCTCTAGCATTTTCTTTGCTCTTTCCTCCACTTCTTCGTTGCTTACATAGAATAGTTTTTCATGTGTGCCTGACTCCATAAGCACCTGATAAAGAATCTTAGCATCAGGGATGTCCCGTCCATGGCGGACCAAGGCATCTGCAGACCTCTTCAAAGCCCCTCCCACCACATCTGGAGCACCCTTACCATGGCTCGGTTCAAAGAAGTTCCAGGTTGTTCTCTGGAAGCCTTTTTGGTGGGGTTCAACACAAATCATGTATAAGTTGCCTTTTTGCCTATATTGTGTTGCAGGTCCATCTAAGTAGAAATTAAGGTGTTGGAAATCAGGGTTTTGCCTCTTAACCATCTCCAGAATAGGGTCAAGATGAGCCCAAATAACCACTGGGTCATGTCTTCTACTCTGTGAGATAGTGGCAAAGGACATGGGTAGCTGGTCATGCACATACTGTAGAGAACCCCAGTGTGGAGGGTTGCTTGCTGGTGCAACCCTCCAAAGTGCACAGACTGGATTTCTTTTGCATATTTACAATTGTAATTCTCACTAAAATCAATGTGAATGAGG
>JAODUK010000594.1:0-13569 GCA_027564635.1 Typhlichthys eigenmanni | reverse complement strand
GGGGTGGAGAGAGAGAGGGGGGGCGAGATGGGAGGGGGAGAGTGAGAGGGGGGGAGAGGGAGAGGGGTAGGGGGGGAGAGAGAGGAAGAGAGAGAGAGAGGGGGAGAAGGAGGGGGGGGGAGAGAGAGAGAGGGGGACCCACGTCATGATACTATGCTAACTGATGCTGTAAGACGTTCTATACGTTATGCCTTCTGGTGTCCAATTGTGTCTTGTTGAACTTGTGAGCATTGTGTATTTAGTGTGATTTTTGTGTAATATTCTTAAGAGCATATCACAGGCCCAAGGGCCAGAGAGACGAGTGAGATACCTTGATGGTGCGACATGTAGCTATAGATCCATGTTAGCGTGGAATCTGATGTGCAGTGTAGCAGAGATTTGTTTTATTTTTAAGTAGTACAAATGTCATTGTTAAATAGCTAGCATGCTCTACCGCGGGCCATTAGCATCATTTATTTACATCACATAGACCGTGTCTGGTTTTTGACATAATTTCCGTTTTGTATTTGTGGTCTTTACAGCCATTTCCTATGCCATTTGGGTACTTGCAAGGTACAAATAACTTGCCACTAATGCTGCCAGTGTCTCTTAATGTCTGTTATTACAATATTATTAAATGACAAAAGAGACAGTAAATATGCAAATGTCGGCATGGCTAATTCAGTATTAGAAGCTATGATTATGTAATTTTCTAGCATGTCCTTTTTTATTTTATTTTATTTTTACTTTCAGGTGGAATGTCTGACCAGCTTGACTTCTTTCCGTCTTTCTCAAAATTCCTCAAAATGGCATTGTCACAGCACTAACAAGGCCTGTAAAGATAGATATGTTTGACATTAATTGGTTGATTAGACCCCACACATTTGGCAGGATAAATGCAGAAGTCACCCTTCTTGAAAACCTGCTACAACACTAATTGTATCATAGGATCAGCCAGTAATATCATACATGTCTGGCTTTTAGAAGATTTTAATTAGAAAAAGGTAGGTGGAATAGAAAGTTGGACTTTTCCATGAATGTGCTATAGGTGTACTCTACTTGTACCTAGAGTATATCTATATTTGTCAGGTACTAATGGTTTTAATCTGTAAAACCTGCTGAAATATTATGGATTATGAAAAATGAACAAGTCATACACTCCCTAAATTAATCTGCCAAAAGTGCCTAACAAAGTGTTGAAGCAGTTCACAGAATACATGCAGTACATGTCCATGTGCTATCCACCACATATTTCTTTGTCTCAGTATCTTGTTTTTTTCTTATACTGTTACGGTATTGTTTTACTCAGGTATGTTTTTTCACTCGGGCACTATTGCATTCATCGTCCTGCATGGCAAGTGTTCATGATGTTTCAAAAGTGGATTGCCATACTTTTAAACCAATTGTGCAGCATTTTGCTCTCTAAACTGAGAGATTGATGTCATATAGTAATATTTTAGTGCTGTAACTGCAGTGATAAGTCCGGCTGTAATTGTGACACGTATTTTTATGTTTCTGTGTCAGTTTTACAGTACGGTATAGTACCTTACAAGTTGCTGTGTGTCATTTGAAATGAATGTTGACTGTTTGAAGCTGTTTAAAGCTTCTATTGTGTATAAAATGTCAATGCTGTGACCAGCTACGGTGCATGAAATAAAATAGTTTCTGTATCAAAATTGTTGGATATGAAGCGGTTATTTTCTCACTCCAACAAATATTTATTTCGTGCCACATATGAAATCACATTTTTCCTATGATAACCTATTGATGAATGTGAAATGTAGGCTAATTTATCATGTACATTTTGTTTACCAAATAATTCATTGCCAAGGTATAATGTGCATCCTTGCAATTTCAAGAGCTAATTAGGGCAAGGCATCAGCAATACCAGGCACAATTATGACGTGATAAGGCATGTTTACAATGTCATACTGAGATTTAGAGGAAGGCAGTCTCCTTAAATTATTGCTCATTAATGTGGTGTTAGATGACCATCTTTAGCCCCGCTTCTATGATCAAAACGTGAACACAACATTTATATTATTTCTCATGGCTTTGAAGAGCAAGAGACCTATAAAGACTGAATTGGGAGACTTGAGGTGCCTCTCTTAGTTCAATACATGAACCCAATTTATCAAAAACCAGTCTGAAGAAAAGAAAAAGTTAAATTTATTGGAGAATTCATTGGAGTTCATTGTGCTGTATGTTTTCAGACAGATGCAGGTTATTTTCATGCATGATTCAGTACATTGGGTCCTGGAAAATATCTAATCATATCTTTTGCTCTGTTGTTGCTAGGCTACTGTCTATGTAAACCATGTTGCATGTTGCAACTGGCTATATGGCTTGGTCAATATTATTTGCATTTTGCAATATTGTGATTATGATGTCCACTTACCATGTTTGTATATAAGACTAGATTATGAAAAAATATGCAGAATAGTTTCAATCAACAGTCAATTCACTGGCAAGCATGACTAACATTATTGTGGCGATATTAACTTTTTGACACCAAAAAGCTGCAGTCAAATGTGTTGGATTGTGGTGTAGTAATGGATAATGCTATAGCTTTTCAGATTGAATCGCTGGGGAGTCTTAGCTCTCTGAATAGAGATTTAAAACCAGAGGTTATACTATAATTCTTTCATTGAGCAGCGGTACATATAACTTTGGTAACTACATTTAGTTATATTTTTTTTAACATTTTCATTCAGTTATAGCAAAAGATATGTCA
Organism: Typhlichthys eigenmanni; assembly: GCA_027564635.1. Lineage (NCBI taxonomy): Eukaryota > Metazoa > Chordata > Actinopteri > Percopsiformes > Amblyopsidae > Typhlichthys > Typhlichthys eigenmanni. The sequence goes on along the minus strand of JAODUK010000594.1, from coordinate 10,856 downwards.
TGTTACTTATATCCAAATATAGGCCCTATGCCATTCTTTATCTGGTGCTAGGCCTATAAAAGGGAATGGCAGGTCATTATTACTTGGTTGATATACTGTACATAGGATGCTCTAATAGGTTGTCGCTACTAAGCAGAACCTTTCTAAAGTTTACACACAGAATATCAATATCACAGCCCTGTGAGACCCTTTCACAGTCCGTAGTATCAATACACTGACCACAGAGTGACTGGAGTAAGACAAAGCCCATTGAAGACATTCAGTATTATCCAACTATTAGACAAAGGCGTTAGACAAGCTCTTGAGCTCTCTGGTGAACCCATATTGTCAACGCATAGGCTCATAGCAGACTGCACATGCTGCACAACGCCACACAAGCTCCGACTACCATGCGTACATATTTCTAAAGTGACATTTTTTATGTTATGAAAGCTGTGTATTTGCATGTCTTTTTTTGTTGCCATTTTCTGTTTAGTGCACAGTGCAAAAGCCCAGAGAGGAATAACAAGTGGAATACATGTAATAGAATTCAAAACAATCAACAAGAGGAGGGATCTCACAATTCACCTTTTCTTTCTGTTGGCTGAAATCATACTGCCTGTTCAATTAGAATTGTCTCCATAGCTACTGCAGGATTCCCACCAATGACTTTGGCCACGATTCCATCAAATCTCATCAACTGTTATAGAGACTCAGGTGCTCTATGAGATTATGTTTTATTTTAAAAAAGCAATCTGATGAATATCCAGAGTAGCCTCCTGTGTTTAATGGTCCAGAGACAGGCCACTATTGTAATTGGTTCGCAGCTTGACACTGATATCATCCTAAACAGGAGAATAAGAACTCCGTAGGCTCAAATTGATGTTGCTATGGTTGCCGTCTGGAAATGTTAACAGCATCATGTAGTTTGATTGTAATTCTACTGACAGCCAAATGTTCAGACATTTGTTTTGTTGGGATTTGCTCAAATGTACCAGCAAGAAGCAAAGCTCACAGGCCTGTAGGTTTAAGTGCTAACACTAGAGGCAAAGGACATGCACAACATGCCAAATGAAAGGAAAGAGATAAAGGCTGAGTGCTCCTTGTACGGACTGACCATTTCTGTGACATCTAAATCAAGAATGTTCTTCTTAACTGATCTAATCCTATCAATCTTAGATAAGACCTAAACCAAGGCATCAGGTAAAATAAAGCAACTAGGACACACTGTTGCTGCAATCGATGTTGCAGTTTGAATGTTTTTTATACAGTAGGCCTACATACAGTACATACATGATATGTGTAGTAAGTCATTTTTGGTCTGTTTTACCTACAGTTGAACTTCTCGGTTTTGTGATGAGAGCAGGAAAAGTCCAGGTACCGTTCTACCTTTATCTCATCTCCCATCTCCCTTAAGACTAGAGAACCTGAAGAGACAGCCTGTTAGAAGTGAACTTAACACCAGTTATGAGTTCTGCAATTATCCTTATGTAAAATAGCCCACTGTAGAAACCACTAATTGCTCTTTAGGTGTAATAAATGCAAAGGCATTTAATAGAGTTGCTATATCATGCAGCTCACTGAACAGATCCTATTTTAAATAAAGCAACACTACACTGCAGATTCAGGTCTGTTCATTAGTTAACTGTTCAAACCATTAACTGTAAAGCCGGTCCTATTTTCTAAATGTAGAGTAATAAATAGGCTATTAACAGAAGCCTGTCAGTACTGTTTGTTTACGTTATGTTACGGTAAGCCCAAAGACATATTCCCAAAGAAATGTGTCACTATGACTGTGCTTTGTGGAAGGTCTAATGGTACTAATGAATCGTATGAAGTTCGCTATTATGCTAAATAAAACAGAAACAGGTTGGCCATGTATTATTTATGTATGTTTACAGTACACTACACTGGATTACCATGGGCTTAAGAAAATACAACAAGCAGCATAAAAACAAATATCAAAGTTTGATATTGCAGATGATGTTAAGCTTGTTAAGCGGCTAAGGCATATAACATTTTTGCTCATATTAAGTGCACATTTGACATTCATGTCATTACTGTGTAGCCTATATGTTCTTTCAAACCCGTTTCTCACTTTTCCAAGATAACCTGAAACACTTCAAGAAAACGTGATGCCAGTCATCATTTACATGTTTGCTTAAAAAATGTGCCCTGTGTGAAAAATACATATAATACTAAATATTAGGTGTTAATTCACTTAAATGACAAACTATTGTTTATTAACAGAAAAATAAGTTATAGTTTTGCATCAAAGTAGCAGTTGTGGTATTTGTTACAACTACTGAACCATATAAAATATCAGAGAGGGGAATAGCAGGCCCACACATGCAGGATGTGCATGGGGCCATAGTGCTACTCTCCTGCAATACAATAATACATATAGCCTCTCAATACCAAGGCCTTAATGGTTATTGCACAAATCACTAAGAGTGTATTCACTTAAATAAAGTGTGAATTGTAGTAATCAGCAACTATACACACTTCATATAAATAATTTTAAGATCAAATATATTTTTTCGTAAATTGTTTAATTAAATTCCCCCCTCTAATGTAGTACTGCTGTACAGTATAGGTTCTGGCCATGCCAAACATAAGTAAGGTGCAATATACAGTATTTAAATGTGCTTGTGTTATCAGCTAAGTACAATATCACCCTCTGCTGGTAATAGCCAGATACATTGTCAGGTTTATATTTTCTCTGTTGTCAGACCCATTATTTTTCCAATGAAAATGTTCTTCTGCAGAAATTGGCCAACATTCAATTTGTCTTTATTGAGGTTCAATCAGAGAAAACAAGAACAGCAAAGAAACAAGAATAATAGATTTCCCTGATGGTCTGTGGCTTCTGAGAGCAGACAAAGAATGCACTGGAGCCGGCTGTGTTTCATTTTGCTACAGCTGACAGTCACTACTCCTGTTACAACCCTTCACACCTGGTCCCAATGGCCAGAACAGAAGGCATCCATTAAAAACACACAAATAGGCTGGTAGTGTGACTGTGACTTCCCCACCGGAAGAGAAACAAAAGCACAAAACTAACACACCATACTACACACACCATGCCAACATACAACAATACACAGCAGTCGCCATTAATTAATTATTTCTTGATTTACTGTCTTCATTTCAAATGCACTTTGCTAAGAGCGTCCTGTTTCATCATACTGTACTGTATCATCATAATGTACTGTATCATCATACTGTCCCGTTTCATCATAATGTATCATCATACTGTACTGTATCATCATAATGTACTGTATCATCATACTGTACTGTTTCATCATAATGTATCATCATACTGTATCATCATAATGTACTGTTTCATCATAATGTACTGTATCATCATAATGTATCATCATACTGTATCATCATACTGTACTGTTTCATCATAATGTATCATCATACTGTATCATCATAATGTACTGTATCATCATACTGTCCTGTTTCATCATACTGTATCATCATACTGCATCATCATACTGTACTGTTTCATCATAATGTATCATCATAATGTACTGTTTCATCATAATGTACTGTATCATCATAATGTATCATCATACTGTACTGTATGCGTTGAAGTCCTGACCTAATTTCTTACCCAAAGACTCTAGAGTGTGTCGTACAATGTACAAAATGCGTACATTTCAAAATAAAAGCACCGGTCAAATCAGTCAACCACCCTCACAGATGGCATAATACTGGTATGCTCTGCATAAATGTAAAATTACTTAAAGCATATTTCTGCATAAATGTAAGATTACTTAGATGTGTGACATGTGTGGCATCAATCCCATCAATTACCTTCTAAATAGTATTTCTTTCTTTTTCTTTTGACAAATGTGTAATTTTCACAGTCTGGCAGGAAAATAAATGATTGCCCTGACAACCAAAGTATTGGACAAGAACGGGGACTACAAATGTTCCAACGGACCTCAAATGCCCTTTGGGGTATTCCCCTTCAACTGCAGAAAAGGGTGAGTACTTTATCCTAGTGCAGCACAGGCCATTGACTGCCCAGCCAAGTCGACATTAGCTGTTGTAAAGCAGCACCACCCGGTCTATAGGCGCCCTACAGATGGGGCATGTTTTGGGGCTAGTCAGGGCCTGGTAGCAGTGATCACAGGCACACACGTGACCACACTCCAGAAACACATAGGAGCGCTCGCGGCTCAAGCACACAGTGCAGGCGCTGGGGGATAAGCTGCCTTCATCCATGTTGAGCTCCTGTAGCCGCCTCCTCTGGTGGTCCTTGAACTCCTCCAGCACGCTCCTCTCCTTGCTTCTCTGCCGGCGGTGCTCGTAGCACTTCCGCAGAAAGTAGAGGAACGCGGTGCAGGCGGCCACACCGAAGACCACCGTGAGGAGCTTCCACTTCCGCACGCTGTGCTCCTGCTTCTTGAGCAGGGACTCAAAGTCCAGCAGGGTGAGGAAGTAAGGGAAGCTCTGCTTGGGCGGCTGCAGTTTGACCATGCCGTTGTCAAGGACCAGCTCCCCGACGCCAGTGACGGCCTCTCCCAACCGCAGCATCTGCTCCGTCTCGCGGATCCCCTGGGGTCGCTCCCCGCTGAAGAAGTGGCAGATGACGTTGGACAGGGACTGGACCGTGGGGTAGAAGGTCTCGTAGGTGGTCTCCAGGTTCAGCTCCGACGCGTTCAGTGGCCGTATCACGCGCACGGAGGCTGTCACGGCTTCGTCGGGGCTGGACAGGTCGAAGGGGACTGTGTTGGTGCGCTGGTGGAGGATTTTCTCCGTGTCTTTCCTGTTGGCGTGACCACAATCACACTGTTGGTACTGCGGCTTCAACACAGCGAAGCTGCTTTTATGTGACAACAACATCTTTAGCAGGGCTCAGAGCAGTAGCACTGTACATACTGAAAGAATTAACAACGACAACTTGGCTGCTTATACTTACTAACGATTCTGATACTACAGTAGTATCAGAATCTGTATTTTATTGTGTCACAGTATGTCACAGGCTCTAAGCTTATTGGCTGTGCCTCGAAAGGCCAGTGGCAAGTGGAGTTCAGACTGTGAAATTGAAGGGATTTTTGAAGGCCAGCTTTGAAAGATTTAGTTGGTTGTCAAAAGCAGTTTAAATGCAGAAGATTAACCAACTTAAGTTATTTGATTCTGTGTTAAAAAGGGCCCACCTATGAAGCAATTCAGGAGTGTACCATTGTGTAGTTCATATAATGTATTCCCCATCATGTTAATCTCACTGTAGACAAACCGCTCAGACAAACACTTACCAAATACGTGTGGTCCGATTCCACACAAACTTCTTCTCCTTCAGAGTTAGCCTCTCAATGACGCCTTTACAATTGTCAACAAACTGACTGTTCAGGGTATCCTTCACAGATCTCACAACGCCTAAAATAAGACAGAAATAAGACACTAAGTCAGACTTATATTATTTATAGGTGGTGACGTAAAACCTGCTGGTGTGCTGAATCATTTATAAACCAATTGTGATTAGACAATGTGGTTCTAAAAGAAACATGTTCTATGAAGGCAAGAAGATATACCTTCTATCACAGCATACGGGACACATCTGCCAGGGGTGTCAGACAGAATGGTTTTCAGATCCTGATCAATGGAGATCTTTCTGGCTTCCTGTAAAACACACTTAAAAATCAGCACATACAACCAAGATGCAATAATACATGTTGTATACAATATAATTTGATATTTGGTGCAAACCTTTAATCTAGCCACTGTTGTAGCCTGCCTCTTGTACATTGAATAAAAAACTGCAGTCAAGGCTGAGCTAGTAGCCAACACCACTAACTGCAGCGTTGAGCTCTTTCCACTGGAATCCATCCTGTGTGATGTTTTGTTTCATCTGTAGCATCTAACTGGACGAAACCAGAGATCACATCACACAGATGCGTTGGCAGCTCAAATCAAAATAACACACAATAGACTCAATGGGCTGACTAAAATGGGAAATGATATTACTTGAAAACTACACGTTTATTTAAGTACTTTAACTTCGAGCAGCTGTACGGGTATGGTAGTAGTATGGGTATATACGGTATATTACATGCCTGGACGTTTATCATGAAATATAGGCTTCCTCCTTGACGTTGGATATATGTTTCAAATTCATGGTAAATGTAGTTAATTGCTCTTCTAGTATGCTAGTATAATGTAGTAGGCAGTATGCACTTGAAACGAATAACCGCTGTTTATTCTCATAGCTAACAATGGGTTGGTACAGTAGGCTGCCGTAGACGATAGCTGTTAGCTAACTGTTTGGCAATATTAGCTTAAACTAAGGTTAGACAGAGTTTACACTTCTGCATATCAAAAGCATTTGGGTTCTTAATACCTACTAAATAAATAACTGAATCTGATGAAAGCCTTTGACAGCTTACTCACCCTTTATAATAAGAAAGTGGCTTTAAAATACAGCTTCGGTTGCTGGAAGCTCAATACTGAAACTCTTAACAGCAATTCTGCCTTTGACCAGCAGATGTCAGCATAATACAAATTATATCAGCGGACCCTAAAAAACAATCGTCTGTCACGGCAGCACTGGCTATTAGGCTACTGAGTTTGTCATGGCATAAAACATACGCTTAATCAAATCATTTTGTCTAAATGTTTTATTTGCCACCTATCTCCCAATGAGAGCAATGGTGCTAGATCACAGTGAACAATAGATTAGGCCAAACTATGTTGGTTACATTTTAATAGTCCTATAGCAATGAAAAGGTACAGTATGCTACAATCTGTAGTTTTTAATCTACCGTACCGATTAACACTAGGCCTACTAGCGACTTCACCTGAAAAATAGAACACCCCATGCACAAATATTTTGTCTCCTAAGATATACACCCTTGTCTCTATTTCAAGGATATACAGTATAGTCTAGATAAATGGTGGAAAACTTGGATAAACTCAACTGCATGAATACAAATCAGCTAATGTCCTTGTTCAGAGGTAGGATTTTATCTGCACAGGCATTTACAACAACGTGGGCTACGCACATGGGATTGTATTTTATTGTTGTATTGCAATTTATTGTAGCCAAACAAACGTAAAACAAACCTGTCAGAGTACAAAATAAATCTTTATGACATAAATATTTTATTGCTTCAGTTAGTAGAATACTGTAGGAATCATTGAAAAGAAAACGAAATCACACTGAGCAATAATGAAATATACGGAAGGAGGATGTTCTGTTATTAAGATAACATTTTGAATGTGTTGAATGATTTGGCTTCAATCAATGTTGTAAAATGTATTTGAAAAGCTCTGTGTTACAAACTCCCATTCTATACATAAATATTTACCCTTATATACCCTTCTCTGTTTTTGCTAATGATAACAGAAAAGTAGGCCCTACTGCTGAAAAGCGAACTCAAACAAAAAATAATTTTGCAAAGAAGACCCACATTTTAGGTTCTGAAGCAGCCAATGTGGTTTCTGTTATGCCAGTGGCCAAAGAAAACATTAAAAGTCCAATTATTTAAAATAAAGTATGTTTGCCGTTATCGCTCAGACACATATAAGCCTATGAGAATGTGGGGAAAGTTCCATTCCACAACTTCTCTTTCAACTTCCAGCAAAAGAACAGCACAGTGCTCAGAACCTATTTATTGCAACATCCGCCATGTTGTGGGGACATATTCTACACATTAAAGGCCCCCCTCCCCCCACTATGCGGCTTCCCAGTCACCGGTATCCTCTCGTTCTTCCTATCTATTTGACTGTATATGAATCTGAAAGAAAGTGACAGCAAAAGAGCGAAAGGCTTTGCAAAAGTATAGAAGAGCACCAGATTCCACTGTCTCAAAGCTGTGGGGACCAACGCTATATGATATATTTGATATAATCTATCCAGGCCGACTCTCCCCTACATCGAGCTAATTAGATAGTTGCTGCTTATTATCTTTAGAAACATTTACTTTAAAGTACTATCTATGATGTTATGCCACTAGAGGTCACCCTATGCGCACCAGCATCTCCAGGATGCAATAACCCTATACTATATATTTACATATAATACATATAGTTCTTTGCTGTATTTTCATACTGCTTTCATATTACGGTAACTGCATGCTATATTCAAGCTTTTAACTTCAGTTAAAATATTTTGAAGTGAACTTTTTTTTCTTCAGTTATGATAATTAATAAACAGTATATTAATCATTAATCATTAATAATTAATAACATATACATAACATTCATAAACGTCTACTACAACCTCTACAGGAAATACTATGGGGTTTCTATACCTATGAAAACATTATTATTAGAAATGTCTAAGCCCTTCAAGATATTCAAATTAGCTGGCCTTCTGTGGCCGTAGATCTGCCTTTGAGTATTACCAAACAAAAAAAAGCACAAGATGAATAATATAGCTATTTGGCAAAGACGTGTATATTGGCACTTGTCATTTTCTTTCTTTTCCCATCTTCAAAACGTCTGTTGTATGTCTCTACGACACCACATGACTTGGCTTTGAATGGTGCAGATTCTCAGGAGGATAACCATGAATCATCTAGTGTCATAAATGCCTTGTGTTGAAAATATTCACATTGAAAGCAGAGAGCGTGTAGCCTGGCTCCGCCTGACTATTGCTCTCATGTTAATTTATATTCGCTGAGATTACAGTCTGGAAACCCTGTTCGCATTAGTGTTCGCACAGCCACCCTACTGGTGGACCAATCAGTGTGGGTTAGTGAGATGACGTTGATGTCAAGCGTATTTCAAAATGGTGGTAGAGCTAGATGAGGTGATCAAAACAGTTATAGCAACGCCGATTGGTTCAGCACTGCCCAATAATTTCAAAATGAACCAGAGGTCTACACAAACACCACCACACACCACACAAAGACCAGACCATCTGGTTACGCCAGGCTAGAGAGCGGGTACTCAGGAGAGAGTTTATAGGTTATCCAACTGAATATAGGTCATTCAAGTGAATCGTATCTTTTTCTAAGAAGAATTCACATTTCGAGAATGCATAATTACACACCTCTAAGATTCCTTGCTGTTTTACACGGCACACAATGTATCCGCCAAGCTGATCTAATTAATCACCTAACTGTGCTGCTAAGAAATGAAAGTCGACTGGATTTCACAGTCTCCTCCTTCTGTGGCTGATGCATACTGTATTACTGGAAGGATGCAGTCTCTACAACCATTATACTGTTTTATCTGAAATGGGATTAAAAACAGGCACCCCTTGGGGAATCTGTATAAAAATGAGGGCTTATTGATTTCCAGCTCTGGATGTTTACTCCACCTTTATTTGTATACAAAAGAAAATAGGCCTGAATTCGACCCAATGTCCAAGACACTCCCTTATCGTGTTTGTCAGGCTGCTACTATCTGATTTCTTAGGACTACAGTATGTGTATCTGATGGCTTGTTAGCCGTACTGAAGAAGTCCCATCAAGAACGCAGAGGTCAAACATCCATTTCCTCCTCTCATGTACTTTGAGTTTTACTGATACGTGTAAAGTATTGACGGTTTTAGTTATTGGAACAGCTCAGCTGCAGCTCTGTCTGGGAGACAGCTGGCTGGTGAGCTATGATGTTGATTTTTGATTGGGTGGCCTGTGGAGCAGTCTTGGAGGCTAAACGTGTTTTGACAGACGCAGGTCCTACCAGACCCTTTAATTAACTAGTACAATTTAACAGTACTACTAGTTTACTATATTTTTAGAGAACCTTTAATCAAATTAAAAGTGTACCAAAGAGCTGTACACTTAAGACTTGTTTTGAACACATTGACAGTTCAAGCTCTAACACACAAAGATAAACTAACAGTAAAAACAAAGCAGAATACAACAATGAGTTAAGAATTCATGGAAATAATTAATGGAATTTAAGCAATATGTACAGTATATACATACTATAATATGTCGTAATGTAAGATGTAAGGTAATCAAATGCATTGGCTGAAAATAACAAAGTTATGAACATTATTAACTTATTAACCATAAGATTCCACTCACCAATCAAAAACAATCGGCAGAAGCTGAGCTGTCTCCAAGATGTTTCGAAAGCTCCCATCAGTAGTGGCGGGAAGTTGGATTAATATAGTTGATTCATCGATTCATTCATTGTGAGTCAGCAGAACATTTACCGTATACTGTAGAAGTATCAAATTCAAGTTGAGTCCAATTTAAGTATGGAAGAGGTAGTGTTGTGTCACGGCACGGTAAAATGTAAAAGTAGGTTGTCACTACACAATTAACGTACTGTATGCATGGATCACCCCTAAACATAGACAGTTAGGTTATTACAGTATCATACTGTACTGTATATGCCAAGTCATTTTGGTATAGCTTTGGTACCAATTTGATTTACATTGCAACAAACTCAAACGATGTCAGTTGCTGTGTATTGCGACCACTACCTGCGTTCAGGAGTCGTGATGAATCAAACGTGAGAACGAGTCGTTCAACAGTATTCGTCTGTTCATTTTGCTCCGCTCTCCTTCCTGTGGCTGTGCCAGTGCCGTTGCATACACCCAGCCATGGTCCAGAGGCTAGGGCCTGTGAGCCAGTCCCCCAGCTCATTGATTACACTGTATTGGATAAGTGTAGCACGATGAAGAGAGAGCCTAATTCAATTAGGTTGCCTTGCTTGACAGAAATATGTAGTGCATAAGCCTGGCATGAAAGGAAGAGCAAATATAATGAGGAAGAGGAAGAGCAATGTATGCGTGTGTGTGTGTGTTCAGATAAAAAAATATTGGATTGTTATGATAACATCGTGGACCCGGGGTATGTGTGGATTGAAAACAAATGGGCTTGTAATAATGGGGAGAGAGAGAGCGAGAGAGAGGGGGGGGGGGGGGGGGATAGAGAGAGAGAGAGAGAGCAAGAGAAAGA
>JAODUK010000593.1:3289-13570 GCA_027564635.1 Typhlichthys eigenmanni | reverse complement strand
AATATCTTTTTTGATACTAATTAATAGCTGTCAGATTACTTCTGAGAAGAAAACCGCAGTGTTATACTCTCTTATATGCTATATCCTATGCCTATACTGCCATACAGCAAAATAGATAAACTTGCTGAGGAAAAAATATTTTAAAGTTGTATTGTTGTCCAGACCAAATTAATTGTGGGAAGACATTCATTTAGCAGGACAACAAAACAACTTTAGTAATTTTCTCAGCAAGTTCATTTTGCTTTACTAAGGCAGTATAGGCCTAGGCTTATGTTCTGGATATTACTACCAAGTTAAATCACTTTCAACGATTTAAAAAAAATGAACATGTGTTCATTTTTTAAGCTTAATACAATACAAACTACATATCCTACGTTTTTTTTTTTTTTAAATGTAATGTTGAATTCAGTTATACAACATATAGAAAAAGTCTAAACAAATTTTCAAAGTGAATAAGTCTTTATTGTTACATATCCTCTCTGGTGCTCCTTTCTTCCCACCATTGTCTTCAGTTCCTAAGAGAGAAGGATGAAGCTACAGTGTCCTTCTTATTAGATGGACACTGTAGCGTCTTGAAGGGTGGGTCATGACCGAAGGAGCTAGATCACGGGTACAAGTGACCGAAATTGGTTTTCTCAGGAGGATGGCAGGCGTCACTCATAGATAGGGTGAGAAGCTCGGCTACCCGTGAGGAACTCGGAGTAAAGCCACTGCTCCTTTGTGTCGAAAAGGGCCAGTTGAGGTGGTACGGTCATCTGATAAGGATTCCTTCTGGGCGCCTCCCTAGGGAGGTGTTCCAGATGGGAGGCCTCGGGAAAGACCCCGGACTAGGTGGAGAGATTATATATCCACATTGGCCTGGGAACGCCTCGGGATCCCCCAGTCAGAGCTAGGTAATGTGGCTTGGGAAATAGAAGTTTGGGGTCCTGCTGGAGCTGTTGCCCCCGCGACCGGACTACAGAGAAGCGAATGAGGATGGATGGATGGAGTGTGACACCTTGTCTACAACATTGCACTATACAATACTTCACAATATTCTAATAATCCGCTGAATTTGGGGTTTTCATGAGATGTAAACCGTAATCATCAAGATTAAAACAAATACAGGCTTGAACTATTTCACTTTGTGTGTAATCCACAATATATATGTTTCACTTTATTGAAATTAATTACCTTTTTCAAACGATTTTAATTTATTGAAATGCGCCTGTATACTGGCAGTGTCATGTCAACCTTTGAATAGCTGTAAAAAGTTGTTTTGGATGCTCTGGTTTTATAGGATGTCTGAGAGAGCAGAGAAGATCACCTTTTGTTTGCTTAGCACGATAGTCATAAAACAAAGGGCTCTATTATTTGCGAAATACTAGTACTTTTATGTATTTGTCTAAAATAAAAAAATTCAATTAAAGGTTTTGTACAGTAGCTATTTAATTTTGGGGTGAATGTTGTCATGGCGGTACCTTTTATCATATCAGGTAATGCATCTTCCATATGCATAAGGAGAATAAAGTGAGCCCTGAGACTGTTTGTCCTGCTACTATAGTAAAGTAAAATATTGCTTCTTTTTTCCAGAATCCCAGTCAAGTCAAGTCAAGTCAATTTTATTTATATAGCCCTTAATCACATTGCAGTCTCAAAGGGCTTTACAACCTACATTTCACATGGAAACAAACAACACCCCCTTATCCTGATCCTCCCCCCGGGCAAGGAAAAACTTCCCAAAAAACACGTGTGGAAAAAAGGGAAGAACCCTTGGGAGGGGACCACAGAGGGAGGAATCCACCCCTCCAGGACGGTCAATAAATCAATAATCAATCAAATCAATAAGTCAATAAATGGGGCCATTGGTTGCAACATCTGGAAAGGATTTGATTGTTTTTCATTGTCTGCTTGGCTGAAAGCCTTGGCTTCTAGTCAGGAGTGCACAGCCATGTGCTCAGTCGCACTAGCTGAGAATCCATGAGGTGAAGAAGTTAAAGGGACAACAATACTCATTGGAACCGTTACCAGTGACTGAGTCAACACTGACCAAGAGAATGCATGTTTTCATTGTTAGTTCAATGAGCATTTTGTAATGGCAGGAGCCAGTGAGCGTAAGAGCTTTCTGTAAGCATGTCCATCACCATTAGTTGCATGTGTTGTTTTGCCTTATCACATTTGTATTACAGGGTATTAGGGCCATTCAATGTGATAATTACACTGCTCATAGTAAGAAATGTATGACCAAAAAAAAACAAAAAACAATGAACTCTGAAAATGACAGAAATATTAACAATATTTAAGTGACGAAATTACAAGAATACACAGGTTCAATTTAATTTGAATGAGGTGAAATCAGATTTAGAAATAAGTTTTTTAAAGTTATATTTTCTAATAGAAATGGTATCAAATGATGTATACATTACAATTAATACACAAGCCCAGAATGCTTTTATTTCCAATCATAATTTACAGGCTTTCAATGTTTCTAAAAAGAACCCTCAAAAACACATTCCTGATCGATGTCTCAAATGTTTTTTTGTCAATAATTTAAAAAACATTTCAATTCAATTTTAGGAGTGTGCTTTTCAATTTTGAATGCCTTTACCAATCCTCACCTGTTCAATGATTAGCCTACATGCCTTAGTAGTTGATGTGGAATTTCATGATGTGACAGAAGCATTCAGAATGCAACACAGATATGCCAACTGGAGATATACTCAGCATTGTAGATTTTTCTACCAGTTATATAATTGTTGACATGTAAATTACAAATACACTGTGAATGTTAATAGAGTCATTAACAGCAGCCTACTGTACCTGCAATCATGTGCTTCTAAATGTAGATTGCAAAAATTTTACTACTAAATTTATAATAATAATAATGACAGGATTGTCATTCCAGAAAAAAATAGTGAAAGATCTTAAAGACACATTTTTACTTTGTGGAAATGTGGTGATTATTTGTTGAAACTAAATCAAATCAAATTTCTAAGGAAAACCACAAGTAGACGTAGCTGCAAAAGTGATTTTAGGGTGATCCAAAAATGCCTGCAATCATAGTGTCAGCAGTATAGCATTAATGTGTGCACAAATGTAAAAAATGTACAATTACAATTTTTGTATTATTAACAAAGACAGGAAGACAGCGATTATAGCTACATCAAAATGCCTCTGGATGCTCTCCAAACCAAAATACAAATATTTCCTAGAGCATACTTTGTATTCCAATAATGAGTCTCTAGAGGGCTGGTTAAAAGATAATGTGCATTATTAGGTTAAAAAATTATGTGCATTTTTATCACAGACATTTCACACATGCCTTTACTTGAAAACAAAATATTGTTGTAGCAATTGTAACAATACATATTTTCTTTAATTACGATTTCTATTCAGCTATTGATACATGATGTAATTATATAACTCCCTTTGGATGAAACCATCTGCTGAATGCAGATCAAGATAAAGGCTGCTGAAATGAACCGTAATGTGAGAGGACATATTAGCATGACATTGTGTCCACTATAACTGTCAAACGTACTTTAGGAATTCAGTCTTGTTTTGTAGAATATGTTTAAGAGAAAGAACAAATGAATAGAGTCTATGTCATATTAATACATGGCTAATGTTAGCCATGACCAATGTTGACAAAGGTTTAACTGTGGTTTAATGCATCATTAGCAGACCACAGTGAAAGACCAGTGAGAATAAAAGAATATAAAATAACCTAACCATTAACTAACATGGCATTTAAAAGGCCCTAGAGTAAGGTTGGAATATATATATATTTAAACTTAACCATGCATGCACTTTTATTCTTCAGATTTTTAGTGAACCGTAGCTTTTGATGCATATACATTGGGGGTGTACAGAGATGTCAATATCTGTGTCTTTTTAACCACAAAACTATTTGCGTCTCTATATCTGAATTTGGATAGGCCAGAAGTGGGTGTGGTGTAAACCAGAAGTCATGTTGGGTTCATTTATTTTCTAAACTAACAGGAATGGTTAGTACAACTATGGTGTAAAGGTTACTTTACATTCAATGAATGTGAAAGTGGGCTGCATGCCGGGTTACAAAAAGGGGACGTGTTGGGCGGTGGGTTGAACAATATTCACTTGGCTAACCACAACAAAGCGATTATTTGTGCTTTACTGCTTTATATTGTGTTTCAGATGGATGCACACTGTGGGAGGCTACTCTGTCGGTGCTGTAGCACACCATTTGCTAGGAAGGATATGTCCACAATGGTTGTGTCAACATATTCCAATATTAAATGGCATGTATTTCACATGAGACAGCATGCACAGATGAAATAACACGGTAATGAAAGCAACATTTGGTAAACTACTGTTAGGCTACTAGTTAGGGTAACAAACAGCCTACTCACAAATATAAACTGTAACACCCTAACATACAGGCAGTCACAGGCGAAGTCAGGTATTGTAAAGTTGACGACGCCATAGCCAGCACAACTCACAAATGTCAGTCTTTCGAAGCACTAAAGATTAGCAGTAAGCATCACAAGATGATGTGTGTATATATATATATATATATATATATATATATATATACTATGCTTTAAACAACATCTGGTACAGTATTTCACAACATGTATTACATTTTTGATGTAAATCAATATTTTCAACAGAGTTCATGAAGGTGGTCAGACAGATGCTAGATGGAAACTGCTTCTCTGAGTATTAGTGATCTTACCAGAACACTTACTGTGCTGTAATACGCAATTACTGTTTTGACTGCTGTGGGGCACTTCTCGATATGAACACTTATGTCATTATGCTTTGTGAATCAGACAGGTCTTGACAATCACTTGAATCTCTTGAGTTTAAAATGTTGCTCTAGGGCTACAGAATAGAGAAGTCCTTCAGTGCATGTGAATGTCAACAGACCTAAAGTCCACAGTATACAGCCAAATTAGAAGTGTTCGTAGAGGCTCAACAGCTGGTGCGAGCGAAGTATTTGGCTTCAAGCACCCTTGCCTAATTGGTCAACAACTGTGTTTTATATTTATGACCCATAGTATGTTTTTTGTTTCTTTTTTTCAACGTGCCGATTTGGGGGGTAGTCAGCGTGAAAGGAGTGGTTTTCAAAACCAGTTACAATATACAGAAGTACTGACAAATGTTGCATAACTACCATACACTTTGAGGTTTGACCTGTCCCTTTAGCAGACAGACTAGGAATGGTGATTGGTAATGTGTATCTGAGGAGACTGGGATTACGGGATCAGGTTTGAAGTGCCTGCCCTGTCTGCTTGGTTTCTGGTTCATCCTTGCATCTTTTTAAGTCAACCTGGCCTCATGCTACAGTATACCTCCCAGGAAAACAAGTGGACCACTAATCATCTGACCTCATGCGAAAACAATGTTTGAAGAGGCATATGCATTCATACTGCTTATATTTTTGTCATGTGTTTTTGGCTTTCAGCAGACTTTTTGCTTATTGTGTGCTGTCTAGTTCAATGTAGATTTGTAATGATGGTGGTAAGATAAGGTAGAAAGCAAGCATGTTATTTTACAACGGTTGTAAAATCCAACTGCCAATGGCCTCATTCTGCAGTTCTTGACAAGACCAATAGAAAGTAATAATAGAAAGTAGTACTAATAGTACTAATAGAAAAAGGTTATTCACAAACATTAAAATTTGCATCCCAGAATGTACAAAAAAAAAAGAAAATCGTACTCTACTCCATTGTTAGCATATTTTAATGATGGAATAATTTACATTGTTTTGTGCCAATGTCTTTCTTTTTAAAACTGTAACGAGAATGTTTTTAAATGTACAGTCACAGCTTTGATGAAGTTAGTCAATCCTATTGAAGTAAAACAATGCATAGAAAATAGGGAATTGATTCATGTTTTCTGTAATCTTAGTAAGACATATTGCATCTCTGTGTGCTGAATGTTCCCTTAGGCTGAAATAAATCTGTCATTATCTCTCTGATTTATATGTTTTTACTGGAAATGACAATGCACTGATGTCTATAGTTTTTTTTTCAATTTTTCTTCAATCAATACATCAGGTGCATGAAAATATATTTTTTCCATTCGTCATGTAGGACATCATTTAGCGGATGTTCTACTACTCATACTAATGTGTTTTGCATCAGTGTATTAACTTCATTTTAGCAATGCATAAATTACAGCGTCCAATAATAATAATTTCCAATATTGAGGGAGGCAACAGTTTTTGAGTAATTAAATTGACTAACAGTAAAGGTTCTCAGCAAAGTATAGGTTACATAACAGATCCTGAACAGCTCTAAAGTCAAGCCTGACACATTAACAGCTGTTAAAGGGATAACCCTCACTTTTGTTTTGAATACCAATTAAAAGTATAAAAAGTGCTGAGCAGTTTGTATTTCTCTCTTTCCCTATACAGTAAGTACATTTTGTGGTTCTAAAAATTATATTATCAATATTAGCTAATCAACACAAAGCAACACTTACTAATCATAAATGCATATGCATGTGCATAGCTACAGTATAACATTTATCTAACAACAAAGGGCTCATTAAAACATAGCATCTCATTTTCAAGCAAGTGCGACGTGCTTGCAAATTACCGTGATCATTAGAGTCTAGTTAAAAAATAACAATATGATAAATCACTTTAATACAGTACACTGATTAGGTTTTCAAAATCTAATCAAGAACATTAATATTGGTGTTACACTTAAGTCAGACTCATTTAGAATTATTTTTAATAAACCATTGTACATATGTAAGTGTAGCATCTCACTGCATGTGATTATGATGTCTGTTTACATGGTATGCATACATGGTCATTATTATATTTAACTTTTAATGTCTTACTTTCAGAGGTGTAGTCTGGGCATTCATCCAGTTGCTACCGTATATTTAAACATGTGTAAACCAGATTGTTAAAGTCTGAATATTTATATAACCTTGGGTGCCAAAGGACAGCTATAACATAACATATTTTGAATAGGAAGTGTCCTTGAATATGACCTTGGTTACATCAGCAGGCAGGGTAGCCTAACGCCTCAATCAAAGACATTGGCTCCGTTTACTGCATCACTTTTTTATAGCCTGGAAAATATATTTTTACATTTGAACTGAGTTAATATGATTGGCTGCAATCTCAAAACCTGGAGTAAAATCGTAATGGATCTGGATGGTTTTAGATTTTTTATTTTATTTTTTCACATAGGAATATTGGCTGATATTGGCTGACTGGAAGAACTTACATTTTACGATAACTGAAACTGGATAAGCCCTACAATACTTTATTGTATAAAGCTCTCATCTGACCTAGGGCTGCAACTGGATAGGATAAATGATTTAAAACAAAAGGAAACCATGCCTTTGTTGTTTTGGCACCCATACCGACGGTGCAATCTACCTAATACATTAACTGAATGCCATTGTGTTGTAAGTTCAATACAGTTATCTGATTCCTGTTTGTTATGCACTTTTAAATTTAATGTTTTCTATCAACAGTAATATTTCATACAGCATTGCCTTCACCGTGTACTGTACATCTGTTTTAAGCGTACAGTAGTCTATACCTTTCCGATGTGTTATTATTCAGGACCGTCAGTTGTTCTCTCATGTTATTCCAAGTATGTTTCCCTTGTGGCTACCTAAAACAGCATGCAAAACAGTGTGCTTTAGACTTTAGAGAAAATGACAGCTCTCTAGAGGTGGATGTATTTTAATGTAGAACATGCAAAACCTTTCCTGGCCTTAAATGCAGGGTATGTCTTTCTTGTATACGCTTGCTAACTTCAAGCTCATATCAAAACAACATTCCTCCGCAGCACCACCCCACACATTGATTGTGAAGCAAAGTGGCTTTTTTGTTGTGAGGGGTGTTCGCCACTTTATGTTTGTAATTACGCAGCTAGGCTTGTGTAGAATGATTATTTTTTCAGCATGCACAGAGAACTGAAAGATAGCGAACTTTTGGCAAATTTGGTAAAAAGTGTATTTGCTTAAAATTTGCTTGCAATAGCTGACTATACCTTTAATATTTAGTTACTTATAATTCTTTGACAATGGGTCAATAAGGCTCAGTTTGTTTGCCAGATCTGGATTAGTCAACCCCATCACCATAAGGATACAGCAAATAGAGGGGAAAACAAACAATTGAGACAAGAAAGCAATTGATAGGAAAACACATATTGGATTTGTACAATGATAAGGTTTGACCAGTCCAGATGTAACCTATACATACGTTTAGTTAATTGTTAATACCAAACCTGCTGTTCATATACATTAAGATGTGAGACACGATAATCTAGTGCATTTCAATGTGGTGTATAACGTAGTTGACTACTGTATAGGAGGAGTTTTCTGGCTCCTTTAGAAACCAGAAAAGTTGCAGTTAAAATTAAATTGGAATGTAGTTGACAGCACAATTTGGAACAACATTTAACAGATGATGCAGGCACAGGCACACAGAAATAAATATGGAATGCTTGTTAGCAATGTGTTAAAAGCTTGAAAAGCAACACTGTCTGGCTATAATATAGTCTAGAATGATAAATATGTTGACTGGGAAACATTTGTATATAGTATTTATGAATGCTCAGAACAAAGAATTAGCTATGTCGATGTGACATGGATAAGTAGTAAGCCTTTCAAAGTGGACTGTTCCCTAAAAAAGGGAGAGGGGCGGGGAAACAGGCAAATGAGAGAATCAAGCATGTTGCGTAAATTACTGCACACAGTTTGTTTGGTAATGCTCCTTTGCGGATATGGCCAGCTAGGTAGTATCAGCGAAATATGCAAGGCAAGGAACTGATGTTGATCGTCAGTACAGTAGGCTACACAAACGTAAACATTTAATGTTCAAAATTTGCAGTTGGCCAAATCTGTAAATCTATTTTTTGATACAGTAACTGCAGGCTACCATAGCATAAACAAGTTGAGTCTGCAGGACAGGCATATTATCAAGAGTGATGTGAACATCATTAATTACATTAGATTAATATTGGCTATTGTTCAGAAACTGTTAACGGATTAGAAATAGGCTGCTTAAATAATGTTGTGTTGATTTACTTAATTAACCTAAACATTGCTCATTGATAAAGACGCACTTGCGTGTCATACTGAAATTGTATCCCCTGCCGGAAATGGATTGCTGTTGTTGGTACCGCGAGTAATAATGTTTTTTTCTGGGTCAGTGATCAGTCATATCATACAAAACGTTACGTCCATGTTAATAACAAATATAAAATATGTCTTTGTTAAATTTTAAGTTTCTTGTTTAACCTAATAGCCTATCACTTTGTGTTGTTGCTAGCAGCTAGCCACCTATCTAGCGGGCAAGGATGCAATGTTGTGCTATGATATAATTTGGGTGGGCGGTGACTTGTTACATTTAAAGCAACAGTCACTGGAATCAGATCGTTATCTAAAGAGTTGTTGTATGATGTGCTATTCACATAAACTATGTGGTATTTTCACCTAAGCTTGTCAACTACATTGCATTGAGAAGTCAAGGAACTGTGTCGACAAGTAAAAAGGACCATGAAATTACTCCTTTAAACCCGGTCTCTCACATAAATAGCCAGAGGCAGTGTCTGTCTTGTGCAGTGTTTGTTTGTGCAATGGCTGGTCTTAAATGGCATGTGTATCTTTGTGTATTGTTGTAGTCTATACACATATTTTAGTCTAGTAGAGATACAGTATATTATTTACCAAGTTGTCAGCAGGTGTTCAACAATATGCCTAAAAAGACATAATTATTTCAACCAATACAAACAATAGCCTACAATATACAAACACATCACATAAAAAACAACATAAAAAATATACTTTACAAAACAAGTAGTTCCATACAAAGGTTTATACTATAGTATAGTATAGTATAGTATAGTATAGTATAGTATAGTGTAGTATAGTATAGTGTAGTGTAGTGTAGTATAGTATAGTGTAGTATAGTATAGTGTAGTATAGTGTAGTATAGTATAGTGTAGTGTAGTATAGTATAGTGTAGTGTAGTATAGTATAGTATAGTGTAGTGTAGTATAGTGTAGTGTAGTGTAGTATAGTATAGTGTAGTATATTATAGTGTAGTGTAGTATATTATAGTGTAGTGTAGTATAGTGTAGTATAGTATAGTGTAGTGTAGTATAGTATAGTATAGTGTAGTGTAGTATAGTATAGTGTAGTGTAGTATAGTATAGTATAGTGTAGTGTAGTATAGTATAGTGTAGTGTAGTGTAGTATAGTGTAGTGTAGTATAGTATAGTATAGTGTAGTATAGTATAGTGTAGTGTAGTATAGTGTAGTGTAGTGTAGTATAGTATA
>JAODUK010000592.1:0-13571 GCA_027564635.1 Typhlichthys eigenmanni | reverse complement strand
TTCTGTGAACCCCCCCCCCCCCCCCCCTTTCCAGAGGTGGTGGCCGACGACATGCCGGCGGTGCAGGCGGTGCTGAAGGCCGACACCCGGCGCCTGAAGCTGCTAGAGGAGGAGAAGCGTCTGCAGGCCCGCCTGGAGAAGGGAGAGGACAGCGTGGGAGAGAGACTGGAGAAGGTCCGTTCAGCCCGGCTGCCTTGCTTTATTTCACACGTGTTGCTGCCTGCCAGGGGCCTGGGAATACACCGAGCTACAGTCTCAGCCTTGGCTGGTCCACTCTACAGTGTGTTTATATACTGTAGACAAAACAAGAAACATAACATGGCACGTAGTATAAACACAAATGGATGTAATAATCTAATAGCATAAATACTGGTTAGAATTATGCATTTGATATGGACAGTAGGAAATATTGATGGGTGGATACACCTCATGTTCCCAGAGCTGATTGTCTAATCCTTTCCACAAATGCATTAATTTGGGAATTATGTTGGTGGAGTATCACTTGATGGCTTGTTTGGACCCAGTAGTTGTCCTAGCATTGACTACTACCCGGGCAGCTGTAGACGCAGCCGTGTTAATGTAAGGGCCGCTGGTCTCCAGGTGTACGAGGAGCTCAGGGCGATCGGCGCTGCGGCAGCTGAGGCGAAGGCCCGCAGGATCCTGGCTGGTCTGTCCTTCACTCCTGAGATGCAGAACAGGCCCACCAAGAAGTTCTCTGGAGGCTGGAGGATGAGGGTCTCCCTGGCCAGGTACGTAGGCATAGACGCACACAGTGTTCAAGAAAGAATGATACTGACTGACTGACTGACGACCTTGGTAAAAAGTGCATGAGCTACATTCTGGAGGTGGTGGTAATGCCCCATGTAGACAGTTGATGGCGGTAATGCACCAATAGTGTTGGATCCCAACCTTCGTGATAAACCACAGAAGTAACATTTCAGCCAGCTGATCTGTTGGCCTCGGGGGCAAAAAGCATTGAGTAGGCCTACTGGCAGCAGCAGCAGAGCAGAAGCTAGAACAACATTAACTAAATTTGTTATTGTAACACAAATTATATGTAATTTATGAAAATAGATTGTTATATTAATAGATAATAATTAAGATTATACATTTATATTATAATTTTACACTATAATAGACAGAATGCATATAGTTATTACAGTATAATCTGCAGTTATTTATGGTAGGGCTATGCCCCACTTGCCCTTATAAGACACACGCAGCTGTATATGCGCTTGCACACAGGCTTCATGGTTTGTAATGGGCCTCGAGGTCAAATCCTATGATTCAGACATGGCCGACCTAATGATTCTCCCCTGTGCCTACCTGCAGAGCTCTGTTCATGGAGCCCACCTTGCTCATGCTGGATGAGCCCACCAACCATCTGGACCTCAACGCTGTCATCTGGCTCAACAAGTAGGGGGCGCTCCCACACATCCCCAGTCCATTTATACAGCCTGCGTGAAATGCACGTTGTCATTCTGCATAAGATGCTTTGGGTTGTTAACCTGTGGCGTTCCCATTTAAGCTACCTTCAGAGCTGGAAGAAAACCCTGCTCATAGTTTCCCACGACCAGAGCTTCCTCGACGACGTCTGTACCGACATCATCCACCTGGACTACCAGAAGCTCTACTACTACAAGGGCAACTACTGTATGTAATAATAATAATAATTATAATAATAATAATAATAATAATAATAATAATAATAATATTATTATTATTATTATTATTACTACAACGTTGTTAGTATAAAACAAACAGGCAAAACAAGGACAAGAACAATTGTATTCCATTTGCCTCAGGGATCTTATTACACCAGCTGGTTTCCACTAGTGCAATCAGTTGTATTTCTAGAGCCGTGGGAACGTTAAACGTCCTTCCTGACAGTGCCGAGCACCGCACTAAATGGATACTTCCTATTTGCCAGTGACCTTCAAGAAGATGTACGTTCAGAAACAGAAGGAGCTGCAGAAGCAGTATGACAAGCAGGAGAAGAAGCTGAGGGACTTGAAGGCTGGTGGCAAGTCAACCAAACAGGCTGTGAGTCTGCCTATGTGTGAACGCACACACACACGCCTCTCTCTCACACTTGCAAGAAGAATGTCTCCACACATCAGCTGTAGCCCATATCCCATCCACATATCTCACAAAGGTTTTCTTACATTGTTATGGGCCAACGTGTTTTCTATATGATCTATTGCTATCTATAGCTATTATACAGTAGTTCTGTATCTTTTTATAATATGTGGTACTAAACTAATATGATATATGCTAAATATAATATTTTGGATAATAAGTATCAAGCATGAAATGTATGGACACATGATAGTGTGATTACGTGAGAAGAGGTTGGCGGACCAGACCACCTGTGGCCGCGCTCACGCTCTGCTGGTCCTCCCGCAGGAGAAACAGACGAAGGAGGTGCTGACCAGAAAGCAGCAGAAGGGGAAAAAGAAGGGTGTGGAGGAGGAGAGCATGGAGGCCACCGAGTTGCTAAAGAGGCCCAAGGAGTATACGGTCAAGTTCACATTCCCCAACCCTCCGCCCCTCTCCCCGCCCATCCTGGGGCTACACAGTAAGTAAGCTCTTTGTCCCCTTATTGTTGTACTAGGTGTGTGTGTGTGTGTGTGTGTGTGTGTGTGTGTGTGAGAGAGGGTGTGGCTTCACAGGAGACACCACATGGTTTACCAATGACAGATAATGTGTTGATGTAACGGTATAGTTACGGTATGGTTTTCGAAACACTGAATTCTAACTAAAAACAAAATGATTTATTTATTTATGGAGCCAGGGCTGTGTAGAAGTATCAGATACTTGTTTCACCACGCACTGAGAATGATAAGCTAATGGAATACAAGGAGATACTTGGTTAATTTGACAGTGTATTAACTCAATGCATATTTAAAGGTAAGCTGAGTATAGCCAATTGTAGCCAACTATCTCCTTGCATTTTGCTAGCCGTTCTCTGTGCATGCTGTAAAAAACAATCAGGTATTTCTACACAACCCTGGCTCTGTAATTAGGAACATAAACAAAGTGGCGAACACCGCTCACAACAACAAAGCCGTCGTATGTGTGAGGCGGCGCTGCGGAGGGATATTGTTTTGATTTGAGCTTGACGTTAGCAAACGTTCTGGAGAATGACTAGCCCTGCCTTTTAAGGTAGCAGTAATGTATCTTTCCCGGTGATGTTCATGTGTAGGATAATGTTGGAGGAGAGTACACCCACCACAACCTTTTGGCCTGGTCATCAAACGACCACTAGACTATCCTGTTCAGGAAGAACAGGTCAAAACTAATGGCTCGGAGTGACTGAATGTAAAATATATGGAAATACAATGAAGACCACTTGCTAGTGTCATACTGGCAGTTTGATGACTTTATAATGTAAGCGGTTACCTTTTTCATTGGCTACATCTGCTCTGCCCTAACACAGGTGTTGACTTCACCTATGATGGTCAGAAGCCTCTATTCAAGAATGTGGACTTTGGCATTGACATGGAGTCTAGGAGTAAGTGTCTCTACATACATCCAATGTGTGTTTAGTAGTGCAACTCTATTGCTCTCTGGCTGCTCTATTCCTCTAATAATTCTGTTTATTTCCTCCAGTCTGTATAGTTGGACCGAATGGCGTGGGGAAAAGTACCCTCCTGCTGCTCCTCACAGGCCGTTTGATCCCAGTAGGTGTATGATGTACACACCTCCTCATGGCTGTGTGCTGTGCTTTATTTTGACCCGCGTGATTCAACGTGTTTTGTTTTATCTTTCAGACCAAAGGTGAGATGAGGAAGAATCATCGACTGGTGAGTACCTGTTTTAACGTCTCTGTATAAAATGAGAAACAATAGTGTGAACTAGATGTGTAGGGATTTTCTAGAAGGGAAGAAGACAATTAGAGAAACTGTAGGTGGGGTAAAAAGACAGTACCACCTTCGATGGTCATTTATTACACAAGTCTGATGTTTGGCCACAAAGCGTTTCAATTCCTCTCTTTGGAAAGATGACCTTAGCAAACCTGCAATGCCCCCCAAAACATCTTAAAATTGTCTTTAAAATGTGTTACGGTCACACTCTGCCTCAGTGAATTCTGATGTGTTAAATTCCTCTGGAATCCTTAATTGGGATTCTGACAACAACTGAACACAATCAGATGTCGGTAGATTAACATCTGCTACCCTCTGCATTGCCTCTCGGTAGAAAGTGGGGTTCTTCAACCAGCAGTATGCAGATCAGTTGAACATGGATGAAGCGGCTACGGAATACCTGATGAGGAACTTCAACCTGCCCTATCAGGACAGCAGGAAGTGTCTTGGTCGCTTTGGCCTGGAGAGTCACGCACACACCATCCAGATATCCAAACTTTCCGGTACAGCTGGTTGATTAACACGTCACACTTTAATTAGTGATTTATTTTTAATACCACGTGTCTCCAACAGGAGGCCAGAAGGCTCGGGTTGTGTTTGCTGAGCTTTCATGCAGGCAGCCTGACGTGCTTATCTTGGTGAGAGGCTGTTATTTTTTTTTATTTTTTTTTTTTACTTATTCTCCACATATTACAATTTGGAATTTATTAAACAGATTTTTCACTGTTTCACTACCAGGATGAACCCACTAACAACCTAGACATTGAGTCAATTGATGCTTTAGCAGAGGCCATAAATGAGTATAAAGGAGGTACGTACATAAAACAGCTGGCATTCAGTGTTTACTATAGAAGCTCATCGTTTGTGTTGCTAAGCTAAAGCCTCTTCTCTCCAGCGGTGCTCATTGTGAGTCACGACGCCAGGCTCATCACAGAGACCCAGTGTACACTGTGGGTGGTGGAGGACGCATCAGTCAACCAGATAGACGGAGACTTTGAGGACTACAAACGGGAGGTGCTAGAGTCACTGGGAGAGACACTGGTCAACAAGGTGAAGGAGTGACCGGAGCATTGCAGAGGAAACGCCACAACCACGGCCAGCCACCCTTTAAACAGCTCAGTGCCCTGGTACCGACACTCTAGGTGGGCTGGTGGAATGGTTCACTAACAGATCAGACATAATGGGACAGAATGGGGCCATCAAGTTAGTCACTATACTGACGAAATGGCAAAACAACACTCCCTCCCATTTGTAGAATTAATGTTGTCATTTACAAATGAACTGTACATCTGGACACTTTAATATCTGGAAACAACTAACCAATAAAACACATTGTGTTATATTGTGATTTTATTTTTAAATGGTCACATTAATGTCACATCAATTAGAAGCTCAAGGACACTCATATTTACAATACAAAATCACTTTATTTAAGGTACTTCTTGTATATCTTCTTGACTTTAGCCACTTCTTTCTCATCTGGGGTGATATTGTCGTACCATGGGTACCACGCCTCTGCAGATGCCGGGGGTAGTGGTGTACAACCAACCGCAGGGTGACTATTGGAGTAGTCCTCTCCTGCAAACTCCACATAGGGAATCTGGAAGGGTAGCAGGCCTGAAGAGAAAAGTACATGGAGTCAAATGCCACAGCTCTGACCAGAGACCATACATTAAGTAAACGGGGACTGAAACTAGATGTTAATGTAAATTAAAATCCTAGTGTGCCTTTAACTTTTGTATCAAATATTAATGTAACATAAAATATGGTGCTTACCATGTTCTTGTGCCATCTTGATGGCATTGTTAAGGATCTTCTGCTGTTTCATACACACACCTGTAGTCGATATGACACTTGTTCATAAATGTGGGACTAGCTGTACATTACTGTTAGTATACATGCGCACTCCTTGTCTAATAGCCATTTGATGACACTGAACATAAGCTTTTAGTCTTACCTGTTCGAGTGGGGTCATACACAATGCCAGTGTGTGGGTTTATGAACTGCTGCAACAATTTGACGTTCTGTGGTAAAATTGAGATGGGGTTAAACCTATATTTAAAACACTATTCAAATAGAACAATGTCGCTCTCATTATTTATTTTTATATATATTATAAAAAAGACAAAATTTCCAGCAGCATAAATAAATACCTTAACAAAACTGATTACAGACCTGGAAATGAATTGTGACATTAGGATCCCGACATATGGGACAAGGATTTCCGCATATCTTGTCTCCTCTCTTAAGAGATGTACAAGGAACTCAGTTAACAGCTGCAAAGAAGCACTCCAATATTTAATCACAATACATCCCGTTTGAATCATGACTATATTTACAATGCAAGTCTTGCGTGTCTTTTGAGGAGGTATTCCTCCTTTATGGTTTCTCCTGTAGCCTGTCCACACTGGATTGTTTCCATAGCGCTCGATATACTCTGTATGGTGAACATGAAAAGCATAGCTTGTACAATACAGTATCATGAAGCGCCGGGTCAGTATACCTGAATAGGACTGTTTGCTAACCTTCACTGTCCAAGTACTCCCAAGGTTTGTCCTGGTATCGAGGAAGGGTTTCCGTTGTCTCTACAGCCTTGGTGCAGAGTGAATGACTTGGCAGAGCAAATGAAGACACCGGAGTCCACAATCTGACAGGAGGGTTATGTAGGCACATCTGAAAATATGGAAATCACAATAAATTCCTAGTACCAGTAGTAGGGATTTGTGTTGTCACAGTTGGAATTATTAGATTAGTGTGTATAGCATACGGAAGCCTCAACACGTGAAGCGTCATCTCACACTACGGTACTTGTTCAACCAATCTCGTCTCAAATAGGTAATGTGTTAGCAGTGCTTGGGATTTAACGAGTCTGGGTTACGTAGACTGCGTGTTATTTATCATTTTTGTAAACTATTGTATTCCTAGTAAGTCACGATACCTTGTAGTGCCGAATTGGGTGTGAAATCGCAGGACCTAGCCGACACAGACCTCTCCTAAATAAGTGCATGGACGCCGCCATGTTTGCATTCACGGTGGATGTTCTTCGTCGTTTTTTATTTATTTATTTACCGTTCGTCTGAAAGCTTCGAAGCGTTTTGCTGCCATCCACCGTTCACTCAAAGTAGTGTACCGGTATGTAAATGACCGTTTTGAAAAGTACTGTATTTCAAGTGTAGTATACTGTTATCACGCGTATTATATAGTTCTATGATCACTCCTTTTCAGTGTTGGGCAAGTTACTCAGGAATTGTAATATGTTGCTAGTTACTTATTAATATTGTTACCTAAAAGTAATATTACATTACTTGTTACTGGGTATTAAAATTTATTTATTACATTACTATATTTCTTTCATAATCACTACCCTGCCTCACCCCTTCAGAAAAACGACAACCTGTGTAGCCAGCTTCGCTTTATTAACCAATAATTAACCTTAGGAGTCAACAATCGGCCAAAGTGAAAACTGGTTGCGATGACAGCTGCCTTAGTGCATGTGTGTGTGTGTGTGGTTTAGAAGATTTTTTGTTTTGTTTTGAGATGCTTAGTTTGACATCTAGAAGTAGGACCTAATAGATTCACTTTAATACATATATAAACTATACTAAACAACACCTACAGCAAAACAGAAGAAAAACACTTTCTAGCACACATTTTGCTGAGATGATTAAATAACTAAACCTATGTGCAATCCTTAAAACAGGAAATAATCATTATAGTGGCTAGTAGTAGTATCTGAAACAAAAAAATATATTTTATATATTTTCACATTCCATGACAACACTAGCATATATAGTTCTATAAGTGTAGCACCATCTTTAAAAGATGGAAACTATATGCTCAATGTTCAAAACTCATACACCCATCAATCACTCCGTATCTCTGATTCAACCATGTTTGGGGTCCACTAGCTGTTCAAAGTGCCACTGTTGCCGGGGGTGATGCATGCAGGGTCGTAGCCTGAGACGTCTCTCTGTGCTGCGGTCGTTCGCCTCTCTTCCTTGAGCCCAGGCACTGAGAGGAAAGCCTCCCTTCTTCACGGCTTCCAGACATAACTGGGACTGCAGGTGAACTAGCTGCCCGCTCAGCTGAGGGAGGGAGTATTACCACTGTTAGCATCAGTTGAGGTAGGTAGCTATATAACAAATAAACAACCGTTTTTTAATAGTATCTTGGTTACAACAAGTGAATAGTCAGTACAGTTTGGACAGATACTAACCGGAAACAAAAAAATAAAAGCAATTCCTGAATTCACTTCATTTGGTTCGTTAACATTAGAGTAAAAGCAAGTGTATAATAGTGTTTTAAAATATGACATCTCTACTTCCTGGGCCGTATGAATGAGCCCTGATCCTCGTCCACGGCTACTTGCCTTTATGTAATTCCACTGGAAGTTGCTGTGGGTCAGCTGGCGGTTAGGACGGGGATAGGACCACCTTGTTTACTTTGGCGTCAGAGCACACGCCTCTTGCTAGTCCCCAATGCACCTCACCCCTAGAGTTCAACTCACAGTGCTGGAACGAGGGCATAGGTAGATACGTAGGGCATACATAGACTGTAGATTAACCTGGTCACACACCACTCTTCACAAGCTAAACCACTATGAACGCATACGCACATTCAGAATAGGCGGTACGAGTCACACACAGTAACAAAGCAGCTCAATAAAGCTCTCACATTAATATGCTGAACTATTGTGAATATAAAATGTTACTAACGTATCCTAGCCTGGTTTCCATTTCACGCAACACAGTTTTGGTTTGGCAATTCAAATAGATTTTGCAGGGGCTGGATCCCGGCTCCTCCACCGATAGTTTGCCAACTCAATTTATATTTTAGGTTTCTACCACATGAGGCTAAAGGAGAATTGTGAAGATCTCAACTGCAACATACATAACATAACTTAAGTCTTTACAGTGTTTACCTGGCTCCCAGTTCCACTGCATGGAGCTATGTTCATGTCACCACTGTGTAAACCCTGGCCTCTTGGGTAGTCTGCACAATAGCCGGTACCAACATTGTACAGCTTCAAACATACAGGAGCAACACGTTACATAATATGCTCATGCACTGTACATATAATACATGTACATGTAATTATATGTAATACTTGGCTGTATGTACACACTTGTGTGTGGTTGCATGTGAATGCACAAAATGCATTTGTGTGTGTGTGCGTGCGCGTGCATGAGACAGACCTCTCCTGACAGGCCAGGCCTATCCTGGGTAGCTCTGGGTAGACGGTGGAGAGGAACCACTGGAAGTTTCTACATCCTAAAGCAGTCTTTAGCCTCAGCCGCTCTGTCACGTCAAAATCTTCCGACTGCGCGCGCGCGCGCACGCGCGCACACACACACACACACACACACACACACAGAGAACCTTTATGTAGGCTTCAAGAGAGAAACTCACAGGGATGTGGAAGCCTCACACACACACACACACACGCGCGCACACACACACAATAGAACATTTATTGGATATATATATTTGACAGGCAGGCATCTATGTAAATTGTAATTTTTTTTTGTGTTTTATAATATGATTATGTGCACAAATGTTTATTGTTGTTCTTGGTTGTTTATGTTTACATAATTATAGAAAGAAGCACTTTATCCATACTTACTATCTCTACACTTATCTATAAAATAAGCACTGTAGTGGCTAATATAAATATGAGCATGTAACTTAACGTGAATAACCTTTCCTACGTGACTTCAGTGCCCCCTAGTGTTCTGACATGACATCACCTTAAACCAAGAACAGACGTTTCAAAAACCACTTGACAATACAACGTTAATGAGCACACTGGAATGCATGCCCACGCAAAGCCAAACACACCTGCCTGATAAAGTGTGCAAGCGTGTTTCTCCTGAAGAATATGTTCCTGTATTCGTCCATCCAGGCCTCAACCACGCGGATTTTTTTATCGCTGGACGCTCTCCTGGTCGGGAAAGGACGAGTGCAGATGGTGGCGGTCCAGGTGAGCAACACGGGAGAAAGGCACCACTTCCATAGACCCCCCACACGACCACACCTAGACAAGCATGCGCATGTGTTTACTATGGGTCCGATCATATTATTTATCTCATACATTCATTTAAATGTAATGTATGTACTGTATGTATGATTAGAAAGTACAGTAAGTGACCTGCTGAGTGATTTAAATATCCAGATTTTGCGTTATCTTAACACAGTGCCCTAGGCTTCATTTAGGCAGCATGCTACCAGTGCACATATGTCAACAGGCTGAGCCAAGGCCACATTTCAATATGAGGAGACCTTTTGGAAAAATCATCATATCCCAGCATTCCACATTCCACAGATGGCAAGTAACCCTGACTCAAGGCCACTGACTCACCCAAACAAATCATTCTCAAATGCATTATTACCAGGACGCCTCCCATAATGAAAAAGATTTATAAATAATCAGAAATCTATTTTGAATATTAATAATAATATATCCTTTTTCATAAACTTTTTACATGATTATGGACCCTTTTATAAATATTTTATAACATGTTTAGCATAATGCTAGCACCCCACATATGTCAAAACATATAGCATGTCATATGTAGATATCCAGTTACATCCATATTCCATAAATATGGAACTGGAAATATATTCTGTAAATTTTAATATATAAATGAAATTGGCCATATGAAAAGACTTGCTTAATAAAAGTGAAAAGTTATTTTTATATGGAAAGATAATGATTATCATCAAATTTCTCAATTTTTTGTATGCTATTTTCCACTCTGGATATCCAAGACAAATGTCTGTAGTACAGAGATCAAATTACAAAGTCAAGATAACATCTTGATGTTTTATTTTGTAGTCTTTTTGTCTTACCCTTATTGACAGTTCAATTTTCTCCACCCCCCACAGTAACATTCCCATGTCATAGGATCCTACACTCTGGAAAAAATGTTTGTGAATGGCCAGGACTCCGCCCCTAAAACTGGACTCCTGTCAAAATGAGAATAATTATATTATTTCTAAAATAATGATACTCTCATTTCACACAAGGTATCTGTGTTAATTCTATGACTTTTAGAGGCTAAGATAAACAGATGGGTATCTGTTGTTTTTTTGTACTTTATTTCACATTGTTTACACAGGTTTCTTGCCTTTGTCAGGTCAGGCCATCTTGAGTCATCAAATCTGAGCGTAGGCTATACTGTATATTTACCAGACAGGTTGTACTGGAGCATCTGTGTTGCTTTGATGAGGTTGAGGAACCGATTCCCAGTAAAAGTCCAGTCTCCAGTCAAATACTCCCCTCACTGGCCACTGAGTGTTATTGTACAGAAGGGTCTGCGAGTTTATCACATCCATGATGGGGGCCACCACCCGAGTCCTGGAAATGACCATTACAGGGTGCGTGATTATCTGCTGCTCTAGCAGTTAGCTAACACAAACATGTACAACCTCTATCTCTTCTCAACTCACACATCTTAAATTATTGATGAGCAGGCATATAAGTCTGATAAATGACGTAATTGTAATATTGTATTGTAATACATCCAAAAACAGTAATATGTTTATAATAAACACCTAATCACAAAAACACACAACAGCTATTTATCTGCAAAGACATGCAGGGAATTAAGGACAATATACGTATATATAATTGTATATTATGGTTTGTGAATGGTAACATAATCGTTTTTGGGTAAAATATTGAAGCTCTAAGCATTCAGCTGTGTAACATTGTGCAGGCTGGTGATTTATACTACCTGTCTTGGGCTATTCTTTCCAGCAGTGGCTCCAGCCAGCCAGTATGACACTCACAGTGGGAGTCCATAAACACCAGCACCTCACCAGCAGCCATAGAAGCACCTAGGGATCTGCAAGCCCCGACGCCCAGGCGCCTGGTGCCACAAATCAAGTGCACTCCATCCAAGTGTGCCACATATTCACTTAGCAGACCCTTCAAACGCTCTGAGGAGCACAGACAGGCAAAAGCTGAGTCTGAGTCTGTATGGAGAAATATACACATTAAAAACACTCCTTGATTTAAAACCAGCGTTAAAACAACATTGTTGTTTGGGACCCTCTCACAGGGGAGTAGTAGGCCTGTGAGTGTCACACACTCTAACCCTTCCACCACATGGCAGTTGTGTTTCAAAATATGTGCAGAGAGCTGGGGCAGAAATGTGGCAAGTTTTTTTTTTAATTTATTTTTTATGTAGAAGAGTATGCATAGCCTTGCGAGACCATCCTGATATCGCCAGCTTCAGTTTAATATTCTGGAAAGCATATGCCAGTAGAACCTCGTGCAGGAACTGCTTTGGAACGGTGTCGAGCACGCTGTGCACAGTGCGCAGCAACGTGGACCATGCTTCGTCATGGAAACATAATAACGCTGGATGACGGCAGAGACTCGCTGTACTGCTCTCCCAAGCACCTGTTATTGTTTATAATCGTAGATAGTCTATGACTAGTTTATTAAAGTTTGCCTATAGACCATTTATTATAAAAACGTTTGAGAACCATCCAGAACAAGGCGGTAACTGCAGCCTAAAATTATTTACGTGCGCGTAAAGCCCTCGCCATGCACTTAAGCAGGATGTCGCGTTTCAGGCATCAAGCGGCGCAATGGGATCTCCTCGCTAAGCGCCTCGTTAAAGCCATACGTCTGCACCGTGGGCAGCTCCGTGTCACTCTACAAACCAAGCAGTCCCAGATATTTTGCCATTTTCCTGTGCGTCACCGAAGTTGAAACGCCGGTGGCCCTGTTCATTCCCGGCAGGAGGACCTTATACTCCTTTCTCCGCGGTGGAGCCGCCGGGTTTCTGCTGCTTTGTGTCTCTGCCACAAACAAAAGCTCGTCTTCTTGAAAGGAGGCGAGTGGCGAGAGACCCACACCGAGCCCCGCCACTAGATCACAAGAGTCAACAATAACCTCCAGGTCGGGTGGACGGAAGATGTGTAGAGGTCGGCGAGGGGGGCTCGGTGCTGTTCGGGGACTGTTGTCCCAGAATGCCAGGTCCGAAAGTACAAGCGCGACGAGAGCAACGGCGAGGAGTAGGATGCAGAGACACAACCGCCTCCGGACAACACTTCTGCACCACAGCCTCATCACACAGGGCACACATATGCTGTTTTAACAAATTAACATTCCCCCTTTATTCCCCAATATTGTCAATTTATGTTGCCTCTTGTATAACCTATCGCACATGCTCGTTGAGTCATTCTCATTTCTTTAATTTTATGAGTGGGTCACACTTCAAAGATGTGCTCTGCAGCCATCTGGCGGAGCACCTCGCGGCTGTTTGTGCCGGGAAACTGTTTTTCACTTGTCTTGGCACCCTCAACTGCAGTTTTCATCTGAGTGCAGAAGGTGGCCTTGTCTCCACGTCAGCACACACCATTTCATCATGGCTTCTGGATACTTTCGACTCTATTGAACTGGACTAAACTTATTCCATACTCATACAGAAAATAAGATCTGTAATAGAGTTGATACCGGACAGGGTCTAGTAAAATATATATATGGGACAAGAGAGATGAAGAGAACAAAGTGTGACTGGAGAAGAATATAGCCGAACTATTTCCAGTGCAACACACCCACACGTTCCTATAATCAGCCAAAATACAGGCTCGAAGGTCCGTCGGCCCAGCCAGCGCATCTCTCTCTCTCTCTCTCTCTCTCTCTCTCTCTCTCTCTCTCTCTCTCTCTCTCTCTCTCTCTCTCTCTCTCTC
>JAODUK010000591.1:0-13572 GCA_027564635.1 Typhlichthys eigenmanni | reverse complement strand
TGCGCGATCATGCACTTGGCAGCTGAGTCTTAAAGGAGACGATGCGTGAATATGGAGGTTATCTGGGTCTCTCCACACATAGAAAACTGTATTTGCTTCAATGTAGTGTGTAGCCTATAATTGCGAGGTTGCGAAATATGTGAACAAAGGTTATGCAACCAATCTCCCAATAAAACTTAAAATGAACCAGCTGTAAATAAAAATGTTGATAATTCCATCAGACTAGTTTTATACTTTAACGTTTTTCTACTGACAATTAACTAACTACAATTAAGCCTAACCCTAGCATGCATGATTATTGCTGAATTAAAATGAAGTTATTTTTCTCTCTCTCCAATTGCTTCACAGGCTGAGATTCTCAGTGTCCTGGTAATGCTTTGTCAGCTTCTGTTGGTGAGAACAAGAAATCCCATGTACTTCCCTTGTGAAAATGATGTGAATGCCACCGCGGTAGACTGCTCTTACAGAGCACTCAACTTTGTCCCTGCCATCAGGTCTACCACCATTGTTTCCCTCAATTTAAGTGCTACTAAGATACAGAGACTGAAAGCGTATGCTTTTTCTGATATCCCCAATCTTCAGACTCTGAAAATAATGGGAAACTGTTTATCAAGTGTCCTGAGATCTTTGGATTACATTACATGCAAAATGGATATTGATCACGATGCCTTCAAGGGTCTGGTGAAACTTCATTCATTACATCTATCAGGCAACAGCCTCACTTCTCTACCATGGTTCCCTGAAAGCCTGAGGATTCTGGATCTAGAATATAACCATATTTTCAACATAATACACCCTATAAAAACCCCAAAACTAGTCCAACTCCTCCTAAGTAAAAACTGTTATAATGCAAACCCTTGCTACCAGTCTTTTTACATCAGTGAAGATGTTCTAAGGGATCTCCCCAAGCTCAAAAATCTTACTCTGGGATACAATAATTTGACGTCCATCCCCAGGGGGCTACCACCCTCACTGGAAGCACTGGATTTAAGAGAGAATACAATAACTGAGGTTTTAGAAGGTGCATTTGCCAACCTTACTCAACTCAAACATCTCAATTTGGAGTGGAATTGTCAGCGTTGTGATCATGCAGCTCGACCCTGCTTTCCCTGCCCCAACAACGACTCGCTCCACCTACATGCAAACTCATTCTATGCTGAGAATAGTTTGATTTACTACCTGAGTTTGAGGGGAAACTCGCTGCGTAATATTCCAGAAGGTCTCTTTCGCCCTTTGAGAAATTTGCAGCGATTAGACCTCTCTGACAACTTACTGGCCTATGCCATTCGTAATGGCACCTTCTTTTCAGAGTTAGAAAACCTGACATGGATCAGCCTAATTTATAACTATGAACCTTTGAGGACATTTTCTGAGCTCGTACTTTCACCACATCTTAGCGATGTCTCGCATCTAAAATATATTTTGCTGAGTGGGAATTTTTTCCATGCAATTTCGATGCAAAGTTTTGAGGTTCTGTCCAAACTTAATCAGCTGGAGTATCTAGAGCTGCGAATGAATTTCATTGCCTCTTGTAACATGAGTGCTTTCAGAAAGTTTAGTTCACTTATAAATGTTGACCTTTCCCAGAACATGTTGAACTTCCTGCCATATTCCATTCAATCTGCCAAATATGCTTTGCAACAAAGTCGGGAGAATCAGGATATGTTTTCATTTCATGATTTCCCAGATCCAACCTTAATCCAAATGTATCTATGGGATATTGACCATTCACAAAGGGAATCTACTGATATTAACATGTTGGGAATATTTGAATATAGTGTGTCAAAAATTCCAACTATATGGGACTTTAGAAAAAAAATATGTCTACATAATTTGACATTTGACCTTTCTCAAAATGACATTCTCTTCCTTAACAAAAATGTATTTGCAGGTATGGAAAAAGCTGTTTGTTTGGACATTTCAAGCAATTACATGAGCCAGACTTTGAAGGGTGAAGTATTTCAGAACATGAAAAATCTTGTGTATCTTGACATGTCATACAATAGAATTGACCTTTACTATAGAGAGGCTTTCAGTGAACTTAACTCTACTCTGAAAGTATTGGACCTTAGCCACAATCAGTTTCATTTCCTTTTGAAGGGCATGGGTCATCGATTTGAGTTCATCACGCGTCTCTCCCAGTTAGAAGTCTTAAGTTTGGCAAATAATGACATTGGGATGAGAATAGATGCGCAATTGAAAAGTAGATCTTTAAAATATCTGTTTTTCTCTGGAAATCACCTGGATACCATGTGGGACTCCAGCGGTGACATATATATACATTTTTTTCAGGAATTGACTAATTTGATCTACTTGGACATATCTTACAATGAGCTGAACTCAATCTCCCCAGATGTACTTTGTAACCTGCCAAAGAGCATTGAAGCACTAAGCATTAGTAATAATAATCTGAAATATTTTCCATGGCAGAACATCACTGCACTGCGAAATCTGCGATACCTCAACCTCAGCCAAAACCATCTGTCATATATACCTAACATAGTAATTGAATTTGGATCAGATTTTGCTCTTTTAGACCTCAGTCACAACAAGATATTATATCTTCCTGAAAACTTCTTAAGTGAGGCCAAATCCCTGCAATTTCTTTATCTCCACTACAATAGTCTCAAACAATTAGGCAACCAGTCTCTTCCAGCCCCATGGAAAAACAGCAGTGTTTCTAATGTACTCACCCTACATGAAAATCCATTTAAATGTTACTGCGATAATTCTGTGTTTGTAGACTTCCTTCGGACAACTCCTTTGCAGATCCCTAAACTCACTACAGGTATTCACTGTGAGTTTCCTGAGTCCCTGCAGGGCAAGAGCGTGCTGTCTATAGATCGGCGTTCCTGCCAGGAAATCTATGGCAGCTTAGCCTTCCTCTTTAGTTCTTTCTTGGCTGTGGCATTTACAGTTCTGCCACTGTTGAAGCATCTATATGGCTGGGATCTGTGGTACTGCTTGCAGGTTCTCTGGGCAGGACATAAAGGTTACTTCCAGCTGCCTGGCAGTGACTCCCACAAGCAATACGATGCTTTTGTAGTGTTTGACACGGAGAATCAGTCTGTAAGGGACTGGGTCTACAACGAGTTGACTGTCCAGCTGGAAGATTCAGGTCATCGGAGGTTCTCCCTCTGTTTGGAAGAGAGGGATTGGATTCCTGGTACATCCTGCATTGAGAACCTTCACAGCGCGGTGCACAGCAGTGTGAAGACGGTGTTCGTGCTGTCCGGTGGTGCAGCAGCAGTGACTGGGGTGATACGTCAGGCTTTTTTCATGGTTCAGCAGAGGCTGCTGGACGAAAAGGTCTGTAATGAATACTGGCATTTTGTTATAATACAGAGAGACTGGAATAATAACAAGATGGAGCATTTTAATGCATTTCAATGGAAGCAGAAATGGAACGCTTCTGGTCTGTGTACGTGTTACCTAAGGCATTTTGCTGTATAGGCTGGCGTACACAGTGCCCATACAACTATACAAGTAAATTTACCCCAATACAGTTTACTGCCAAAATACAATTGTGGCCTTAGATTTATCGCAGGTACTTGGGAATTCATGTAAAATACTCAACATACCCATTCAAATCCCCAGAGAGAAATAATGGGCAATAGTATGATGAAATTGCCTTGCATGGAATGCTGTGTTTTCCTATCCTATTATATTCCCCCCGCCCCCCCACCACCACTTTTAAAGAGACAAACCTGCCGTCTGTTAAGCCCTCTCTGTTATTGTTATTTCAGTCTCTCAGGCTAATATGTTTTAATTAATATGCTTTGTTCAATTAGAGGTGGTTTTGGATATGATGGCTAATATTTGGCTCTTTCTAAAAACATAAAGGTGGATGTAGCTGTGTTAGTTCTGCTGGATGAGGTCTTTCCTAAACTGAAGTACCTTCAGCTGAGGAGGCGGTTATGCAGGAAATCAGTGATGTCCTGGCCAAGGAACCCAAGGGCACAGCCGCTATTCTGGAATACATTTAGAATGGCTTTATCTTCAGATAACCTTCGGTTTTATGACAACAACATGAGTGAAAGTTTCGTATGAAATATCTCCTGTTCTTATTTTGGGCATAATTTGTAACACTTTTTTTTATTGTTTATATTAATTTGACTGATAATTAGATGGCTAATTTCATTACTGAGTTTGTTTCAAATGTATGTAACTTTTTAAAAATAATTATAATAGGCCTATTTTTTATTTTATTTTATATTGATATTTCATGTAGTAGTCTGTTTTTTGCATGTTTGACTAGTGTGCATTCTACCACACAAAACATTTCTTCATTTGATAAGATTAAACAAACTCTTATCTACAGTTATATCTTATATCCATAATTTTCCATTACTATCTATGATTTTGAGAAGTGAACTTAACTCTCAGAAGAAAGCTTTATTTTAAGTGAAATAGCCTAAATAGCCTTAGTAAAGAAACTTTCAATTCATAGGATAGTGTACTGTAGATTACATTTTTCCCACATCAACCTTTCTTTGTGCTGTTTTAATGTGTATAACAGCCTTAGTTTTCTGCTATAAGTAGGAGCAGGTAGAAATGTTTGTGTAAGGTGTTGATGAACTTGTTAGCAATGACGGCATGCTTCGTTCACTGAGCTCACAGCCGCGCTGATGGCATATGCTCGCTCTCGTAGAGAGTTGCGCGTTCACGAGGCCCGATAGTATAGGACAGGTCAGGAAATAATGCTGAGCCGCTGATATCGTGGGGATTGTGCCGGGGTTGGAATGGGAGAAAGCAGTGTTTCATGTTGATGGAGTGCGTCCTGGCTGTCCAAGGTAGGAGCCGACTGTTTGTGCACACCTGTAGGTCTGCTCATAGCGTTCATTATTAGTATTGAAACAAATGAAACTGCAACCACATACTTTGTGTACCATCTTATGTTATGTAATGTATCAACTCTCATAGTCTTATGCATATCAGAAAAAAAGAAAAAGCCCTCTAACGTTGATCGAGGTAGATAGAATATTTAGACTACCGGTACTGTACATCACATGCAAGATCGATATATTTTAAAATAGGCAATTTCGTCAATATAAATGAAGTCTGACTGGCTAATATTGTTGATTAGGTTTAAATATTTTGATGGCTAGGCTGTTGCATTGCACAGTATCGCACATGTAGCCTACTAGCCTCAATTAATAAAACCAAGATTTATGTAGGCTAGTCGAGTTTTCACCAACCAGCAACAGCTGCCTACCGTACCGGTATAACTCCAACAATAACCTACGGAGCCTCTGCTCTCTGTATTCTTTTATGACTAAAATCATCGACAAAAAATTGGGATTTCGCCTCAAACGATTACAGCCCTTGTGGTTCGTATAGGTAGGCTACTAGAGATGCGTAAACTTTGTACGGTACCGTGCATCGAACTGCATCATTTACTTCTGATTTGGCCTATGTAGGCTACCACAAGTGAAAACGAAAACAGGCACATTAAACATGCAAGCTAGTGTAGCATTTTCATTGACGAAATGTACAGTTTGGAATCCTTATGACTTGATATCCTTTTTTTCTTTTCGTTTTTTAATGTAAATAATATCATAGGCTACATAATTCACTGTTCATGATTCTATACGTTTACATTGATCTTTTGCTTGCTGCTGAGCTTACTGAATTCATTTTATGTCAAAGCTACAGATGGATAAGGGATTGACAGTTAATGTATGATTGACAAGCACATTTAACCAATCTCTTAGTTATGTTCCTTGTAGTGACTGCCGTCATCCAATCCTCTTGGATTAGAGGAGGGATTATCAATTGGATTTGCATCTGCTTTGAGGACGGTCCCAAGGTCTGATCCATGAACTTGGCAGACCTTCGACATAATTTTTAACAACACAAATCATAATGACAGATTTGTATTTGCCATAACAAAGTGCTCTTCACATTTTTGAAAATTCTACCATTGCCTACATCCATTTGAATGTAAGGCTTGGACCTTTATTCTTATATTAGAAATGCTGTTTTCATATCCACAAAATCTGTTTGATTTAAGACCTGTAAACAGCGAAAAGTTACTTGCCTTCTAAACAATTTGAAGATTCTCAGCCTTGTAGGCTACCAAATGTAGGTAGAGCTGTCCATGGTGCTGAAATTGCAAGTCAGCTGGTAATTTAGCACCAGGAACTTGTTGTTACCCACACAACCTGTCTGTCTATTTCACCAGTATTAAATAAATTGGACATAAGAATAAGCATAGCAGGCTGTGCATTAGTGAAATTCAGTGTCGCTTTTTGTGATATCTGAAGTTTTGTGTTTTTCATAAATTACAGTTAACTACTTCTTCTAGATTCCGTGATGAGCTTCTTCATAACTGAGATCACCATACTACCATCCTGTCTTTCATGGAACCCTGGAACCCACAAATATGCTTACAATAATTTACCAGGACCACTCAATATTCACATTTTAGCCTATACAGTCTGCTTGTAATTATGGCCAGTCAGTGTTTCCTGCAGACCAGACTGCAGCCATGCACTGACTAAAGTGGATTGTCCTTTAACACATCACAAAAGGCACATGGGCATACTCTCACCTCGATCAGTTCACTCTCAGCCTCCATCCACTGCCACATAAGCCATGCCATTAAACATTAGAGCCAAGCCTGCACAGAGCAAGCTGTCTGCTGCTTCCAAGGGCGGGGGGCAACACGTTGATGGCAGCTCATCTCATTCACGCTATGCCAAACCCCCTAAACAGGGGAAGGGCAAACAGGCTGCAAGCTCTGCACCGGGAACTCGCTCTGGCCTTGAGCCAGGCTCGGTGTCAGGGGGTGGCTCTGCGCCTGGCACCAAACTAGCGGGAGGTCAAGGGTCAGCTTCACGGCTAGTGTCAAAGTTCAAAGCTGGTGCAACAGCGGGCAAAGGAGCAATCAGTGAGTCAGCAACAGCTCCCGGCAGTAAAGCCTTGTCTATGGAGAACATCCAGTCTCTGAGTGCTGCCTACGCTACGTCTGGAACCATGTACCCCAATGAGCGGGACACGTTGGAGCCTTCGGGGGGATACCCTAAAGGCACCATGACATTGGGTAGGACCACCAGTCGGTCCTCCCACACTGGCCGCCCCACAGCCATGGGCAGCAGCCCAAACATCACCTTGTCTGGTCTGCCGCACCTGGCCGACCCCTATGAAGACCAAGTGTCCCACCTGCGCCCACGAGGGCCAACCGGCTTCAGGCGCCAGCCTGGGAGACGTGGCGATAGGCCGGACACGGATCAGCATGGGGAGGGGTCTACACTGGACCTCCAGGCTCAGCTGCGGGACCTCCAGAGAGAGAACGAGGCCCTGAGGAGGGAGATGGGCGCAGGGAAGGATGGAAAGACGGGCTCCAGCGGGAACAGCATCTGGAGCGCAGAGGGGAAAAAGGACAAATGGCCCAGACGAGAGGACCAGCGCAAGGCTAGCCAGGAAGACAGCCAGGTGAGAATTACACAGTGTTATCAAATATACTGGAATAATAACAAGATGGAGCATGGTAATGCATTTCAATGGAAGCAAAAATGGAACGCATAAAGGCAGGATTAGTCATTCTCGAGAACGCTTGCTAACTTTGAGC
The DNA here is from genome assembly GCA_027564635.1 of Typhlichthys eigenmanni. NCBI lineage: Eukaryota > Metazoa > Chordata > Actinopteri > Percopsiformes > Amblyopsidae > Typhlichthys > Typhlichthys eigenmanni. Next base: position 5,999 of record JAODUK010000591.1, on the reverse strand, counting down.
TAAAATCCAACTCCCTCCTAGCTCCCTCACAAGCTCCGCCCCACAAATTAGAATGCGTTGCAAGGCCATTGTTGTCAGCGGTGTTTACCACTTTGTTTATGTTTCTATTTACAGAGCTACAGTAGGGCTGTGTAGAAGTACCTGCTTCTTTTTCCAGCATGCACAGAGAATTAACTAGCGAATTGCAAAGAGATATTTGGTGAATTTTAGAAAAAGTGTATTATACAACTAGCTTACGTGTTTGAATGTCCTGAAACAAAGTAAATTTACCCCAAAACAGTTTACTGCAGAAATGCCACTGTGGCCTCAGATTGATCGTACATTGATCGGTACATGCAAAACAATGTAATATACTCGAAAAAAATAAAAATAATGATATGTTTCTCTTATATTAAATTATAATTGTGAATATCAACATTGGCTGTAGTCATCAGCGGTCACGGTTCCCCATTTAACTGACCTACTGTAACAAGCTCTTCTGCATTCCCCACAAAATGTTCTGCATCTCCAACGGTGTGTCTACATAATGGCCTTCAATTCTGTTTGGACAAGAAAGGCCATGCCTGACTCAGTGCTGTTTGTTTCCATGGGAACATGAACCTATAGTGACAAGCGTGTTAGGTGGCTTTATAAAGAGTCTCAGCAAAGGTATACTAGATTGTGGTTTTGTTGATATTATGTTATGGGTGCATGTCTGACTGTGTGTCCTTATGTCTGACTATGTTCCCAAGCTGCTCCACATCACCTTTGAGAGATAGAACTTGAATATTATGTCATTATAATTATTATAATTTTTTGTACCTTATGAAAACTTTCACTTTCCTTTCCACCATCTAACCAGCCACATCTGCATTCATATTTATAGCACTGCTCATCTCACAATGACACACACACACTGTTTAATTTGACTCACTTTAGTAGATTGTAAAACAGATTTCATGCCCTCAGGAGTTTACTCAAGTGCTGTTCTTAATAGAGTAGCTGTTAATACACACCCCTCCGAGTGCCTGAATTCAGCTAACCTACTTTAGCCTCCTGTAGTCACCATAACATTTAGCACCACCAGCAACAGGCTCTAGACAACACACTTACCAGTTGGCTTTGCTAGCAGTACCCGTACAGTGTCATAATAAGGCTAAACTGGTAAGCTAATACAGTACACTTAAATTCAGTGAGTATCTACTCACGGTGCGGTAGCTGCTGGCTCTGTGTGTGTGCTCGCTGAAAGAATAATCTGGTGTTTCTACATGGCTCTGTCACCAATTATCAAAAAGATTTCAGGGCTTATGTAGACTACTGAATCTCTCTTTCTCTTTTTGCTGTCTTGCTGTTGCTCTCTCCAGCATAGAATAAAACCATTCTTAAAGAGAACAAATACAAATAAAACAACAATTTTAAAGCAATATTTCAATGATCATTAAAACAATTAGTGAAATACAAGGCGGATACTTGAGTGCATCACACACTCAGACTCTCAAACAACACATTCATATCCTCTCTGCCTCAAGGACAAAGTGGATATTGATATGGGAGCTTTGCTGCCCTTATTGATCTTTCATTAAACACCTTCTCTGCCTCCGCTCCTTCCAGTCTGAAGTGTGGTGTTTACAGCCTACATCACACACACACAACAATATCAATCTGGCCCCATTCCCTAATATTTAGCTGTTACATGAGGAAAAGTTATTGCAGGCCTTGGGTCTTATCTACTCCACTCTTTCACCCCATTTACTGCGTCTCTCCTCGCTGATGTCGTCGTGCAGTGTTTTCTCCATTTCCTTCCCCGCCATCCTGCCCGGCTCTGGCTCTCAAGACAGCAAGGATGAAGATGGTGTCGACCGGACCACACACATTAGCATAAGGAATGTCACCTTTTCCTTCAGTGGCAAACGACTACCATTTTATCCCTTACCATCTGTTTGTTTTATCTGTGTGTGTGTGTGTGTGTGTGTGTGTGTGTGTCCTGACACTCGCGTCATGTTTTGTAAGGACATTCCACCCACTCCGATTGGATATTCAGTGCTAGTTTGTTGAGGCGATGATGTGTGTTCGACCTCACCTTCCTCCTACATCTCAACTCTGTGTCCTTGGCGATCACCGTTAGTCTGGGCCAGCCTAATGTATCTCTGCACACTCAGACATGCAAGTCTGTATATGTGTCTGCATTTGCTTTTCTATGGTTTGGTGGTTCTGTTGTTGTCCCCAATTTATCTAGTTTATCACATTTGATAGTCACGAATGTTCCGTCTCCATGGTTTCAAGAATCTAGGCAATTCTTTTTCATTTTTCAGTTGGCAACCAAGCTGAGAGCTCTTGAGAACTGTGTTTCACAGTATTACATTTTTTGATATACTTTCTATTTATGTTATATTAAGTACAGTGTTGTAGGTCTGGTTTACTGGACAGATATTAAACCTAGTCTTAGATAAGACAAAGGCGACTAATCATTCTTTAAAAAGGGTCTAGTCTAGCACATAGGCTACCCTTGAAGGTACTAATATTATGTCTATGAAACAGCCCTTTGTTTTGAATCAGAAGAGACCTTTGGCTCTGAAATATGTCAAGCTAATATTCTGCTGTCTTATAACCTACCTTTTTAGTTTGTTTCTTTGTCACCTAATATGTACCGTTTGTTGGAATTTATTTTTGCTAATTTATTTATGCTACAAAATTTCAGTTGTCTATTTTGTGTGAATTTCCCTCAGTGTATCAGAGACACCACTGTTTTACGGCTGCTAATGCTCTCTTAATTTTCAAAAGTATATGTCGCCCTCTTATGGACAATGTACTCCATAACAGCTATCATAAGTGAAGAGAATCACACCTATAAATAGACTATCCATCTTAATGTCAGTTAGAATGCTAAAAAGGTAAGCTCCACCTTGTGACCTTGAAACTGTCAGTGCGGTACAGAACCACTGACCAATCAGTGCAGACGGGTGCTGAGTCGGTGCCGCCAGCAACAAAACGCCCATATACGGAAAACCATCGCCGTGTGGGTCTTATTGTGAATGGTTGAAGGCTAAATGGCTTTAACACGGCTAATTATGTTTTCTGTGGTCTTAATATTTTTTGGTTGACCAGCATGTTTCTCCTTTGTTTAATAACGCATTTCTGCAGTCTGTGGGTACTAGAAGAAACAAGGTGTGTCTCCACTCTAATGACATTGCGTATAGTCATTTTATGTGCGTGTGTGTGTGTGGGGGGGAATTTATGTTTTTGACCTTCTCTGTCTGCCTGTGCGTTTACTAATGAGATTAGTTGGCACATTGCCAATATTGCTATCTCATCTGTAATCTCATTTGCCTCTCTCACCCATACCTCCCTCACTCTTTCTAGCATCTTCCGGTAACAATGCAGGAGCTACAGGAGGAGCTCAGGGCTCACAGGGAGATGAACAGCCGCCTGCAGAAGCAACAGCAGGGGAACCACGGCCCCTACAGAGACGTTCACATGGACCAGGACCACAGAGGAGGCCTGAGTCCGGGCCACAGCCCCAGGCAAAGCCCCGGCCTGGGCCTCAGCTCCGGACACAGCCGCAGAGCCAACCCGTGCAACTCCTACAGCTCCAGGCAGCAGCAGCAGGCTGATATCATCATTCACAGCCCCGGGTACGGCCCCACTCAGAGGCTCAGCCCGGCCAACACCCTCCACCCTGGGCCTAGGAACAGCTCCACCCAGCACCTGTACAGCTCCACCCACACCCTGGGGCCGGTGCCTTGCTCCAGCCCCGCACAGACACACAGCCCCTGCCTGGTGCCTGGGTGCGACTGCTTCTCCTTACCCCCTCTGCCCGCGCTGGATCCGTCGGAGGAGAACTTTTACCGGCTGCAGTCGGAGCATGAGCGGCAGGCCAAGGAGCTCTTGCTCCTGAGGAAGACCATGGAGGAGATGGAGCAGAAGATCGACTCCCAGAAGCTGACGCTGGGCGACCGGGATGAGAGCATCCAGAGGCTGATGGAGTTGCTGCAGGGCCCGGGCTATGGGCAGGGCCCGGACCAGTACCAGGGACGTGGGCAGGACCAGGGCCGTCGGGGCCGAGGGCCCCAGAAGGCCGGCATCATCAACATGGCAGCCCAGGAGACCGAGGCCCAGTTGGACAACATGCACGTGAGAGAGGTATTATTAGAGCAGTATTATAATGATATGATATGTAATGCAAATTATCAATTTAATTATCCGTGCAGGGTATTTGCTCGATCACTGCACTAAGCCAGCTGACTCTAATCAGCAAGGCATGTGTAGCAGGCTAGACTGTTGGAACTAATTAGGTTAGCAATAGTGACTTCTTCTGAAATGAGGATATTACCTGTGGGTTCAGGTGTGTGTGTGTGTGTGTGTGTGTGTGTGCGTGTGCGTGTGTGTGTGTGTGTGTGTGCTGAGCGGTGTGTGAGAGCAAAAAGCAGCTCAGCGGGTCTGATCAATGGGTCAGATTAACATGAAGGGAGGATCTAAGGCTGTGTTAAGCCTCACACAGTCCAACCGTGTGATAGCAAAGGGTGCACGTATTCTGGTGCGGCATACAGTGTCCTATCGTGACAATATGTGGTGAACCTGAATATTACAGAGGAAAGGCATTTCTGAGCCTGTGAATATTAAGCATACACATTTAAGTATCATAATGTAAACTGAAGGATTGCTTTAACTGACGATCAATGAATAAGCAAATACGGTACCGAAAACAGGAGCAAACTGAACAACATTGTTAAACTGTCCCGCAAAATCACAGGTATCCCCCTTAATGTTCTTTTACACCTGTATGAGGTGCGGACCGGTGCGGTATGAGGCCGGAGGTTTGGCCTCCCTACCTTGGTCACAAATAGATTTAACTGTCCTTTGTTCCAACTGCCATTGTTTTTTTTAAACAGGTTGTGAATGCGTGTTAGGATCGTATTTTGGGATGACTGCATTTAATATACTGTTTGTATTGTATGTGTACTGTGTGTATATGCGTTGACTACTGTCTGTAAGGAAAATTGCCCTGTGGGGACATTAAATATTTCTACTACTACTACCGGTACTACTAAATATCCGGTGTTAGTCCTGTCATGGCTTGGAATAGACTCTGCTCCTCAGATGTTCAGTTTATTTTTCACTCCCAAAGCTTCTTAGTCTTAAATGTATCTATCTGTGTGTGTGTGTGTACATTTCCTTGTGTGTGTGTGTATGCTGTCTTTGCATTTATGTATCATATTTTGTGTGTGCGTGTTTGTGTGTCTTTGTGCACATCTGTGATCTGTCGGATTAGCAAGTTAGTTCTTACCAATGGCACACTACCGTTCCCTGCCCCAGGTGGCTGATGGGATAGCCACCTGTTCCGGGTGTTTTGTTGCTGTGGTGATTTTGATCAGATGAGAGCGTGGGTGAACCACGGATGTGCATGCAGGAGCATATATGTGCGTGTGTGTGTGTGTGTGTGTGTGTGTGTGTGTGTGTGAGGTGAGTATCTGTTCACTGATCGCTCGCATGCTTGCTCGCGTGCACGCACACATGCTATGCTATTTTTAAGCATGAAGGTTGAAGGCATAGTGCTTAAGTGTTTTTCCAAGGTAGAAAAACACAGTATGTATGTATGAATATTAATCTATGAATAATGAGGGAAAACACAGCGACCGCCATAAATGAAAAAAGCGAATGATTGTTGTTTTACTTTTTTTTTTTTCTGAGGTGGAAATGTGGTGAAGGAGAGTCTGTATGTTATGTGTATGCCAAAAGGTAGATTGAGAGAATTTGCACATTTGGGCTACATTTTGATAATTTAGGCAAAAATAAAGAAACTGTATATGCTTTCTTAAATTACTTAATCTGTAACATTATATTAAAATATAATACTGTTTAAATAGCATTTATATTTAGGCTAAATGTAATTGTTTTAGTTTTCTTTAAGAATAATATAATTAATTGGTAGCTGTAAAATATTTTTATTGTACAATTTGAAGAGTGGTTAATTTATCCTTTCTATTGATAGTTTAAATACAAGGGTTTTATATATATATATA
>JAODUK010000590.1:0-13572 GCA_027564635.1 Typhlichthys eigenmanni | reverse complement strand
CAAAATTAATATCGATATTGCAATTTTCATGATCAATATCGCAATATCACATTTGATCAATATCGTGCACCCCTATTTGTAATACAGTTTTCCTTTTCAGAAATGATATTCCAACAGGTTTTAAAGGAATTTTAAACATAGTTTTGCGGTAGTAATACAACAGTAAATCCTGTTCAATTAGACGGCTGAGGAAAAAGATGCATACTGTATAATAATTGGTTGGTATTTTGAAAGTGTTTTTCCTATAAGTAAATTAATACACAATAAGCTTGCTTCCTTTTAAGTGATGAACGTACAGTAATTGTTCATTACATCAAATCAATATGTTTTATATGGGTATGATGATGGAGAGTAAATTATGATTATTGACTATGTAATGTTTTATATCTGTATGGAGAGCATTTTGTTTGTTTTAAATTGCCATGTAGGATGCCTATGTTATACATACTGTATAGCCTACTGCTCTGCAGTGTGTTGCATTCTACACGGGGCCTACAGCTGTATAAGTACAATTGTTGCAATATATTTATTGTTAAATGTCTTCTGATAATCCTATGTGCTAGCCTACAGTGGTATCCAGATGTGTCTGCAGGCATGCTTCAGACCAAGAAGAGACGTGTGTGTGTGCCTGTGCGTGTGTGTGCGTGTGTGTGTGTGTGAGCATGAAGAGCCTAGCTGCTGTGTCTGCTTTTCAGCCGTGGTCAGGGTGACACTTCTGGTCATACTTCTACACTGGCAGAGACATGACAGCATCCAGCTTGGTGTGTGAATCTGTGTGCATTTTGAAGTATACTGTACATGACTTTGTAGTTACATTAAACAAAACACTAAACTAAATTAAAGGTCACCTGCCACTGCAGTCAATACTAACCAATAAACAATCAAACAAATCCATCATATAACACTTTTCAGATACTTCTACTTATGGACAGGAAGAAGATGATTGTAACAATCACAGTCATCATCATAGTAGCTCTTCCAGGTCAACGTAAAGTGTCACGCCCCTAGCGCAACCACAAATGTATTTATATATTTTTCCAGTCCACGGTCTTAGTCCACACTTTAGATTATTACCTCTACTCACACTCAACATCTTCCATCATTAGTTCCTCTACTGTATTTATAGTCCTTTACAAAGTCTTGTTCCTGACAGACCATCCAGTGCAGTGGTTCTCAACCCTGTCCTGGGAACCCACTGCCCTGGATGTTTTAGATGTCTCCCTGCTCCCAAACATCTGACAACCTGGTTCTAATGAATAGGTTGTGCTTCTGGTGTAGGGCAGTGGGTCCCCAGAACCAGGGTTGGGAGTCAGGACATGGTGATCTGGTGTGTTTCCTAGCGCCAGTTTGCCTAACCTGGAACTACGGCTAATGTACTGTTCACTGTGTTCACTGATTGTTCATTAAAGACACCTTTGTTTCCTGGTTTGTGACTACAATGCCTATTATTTAGAAGAAACACAACACAACACAACACACACACACACACATACACAGCAACCTGCTACTGTAATTAGTGGCATTAATACAGCTGTAAAGCATCATTTATAAATTGGGAAAATGTATTCTATTTATTCAAATGCTTGACACCTGGTCCTATTCCCCACAAATGGCAACTCAATGCATGTTGTCTAGACCCCTTTATTGCACTGTATGTACTGATTATATACCTACATATACAGTATAGCAGGGTTCCCCAATCCTGGTCCTGGAGGGCCGCTGCCCTGCATGTTTTAGATGTCTCCCTGCTCCAACACACCTGATTCAAATGAATTGGTCATCATAACAATAATTTATTTGAATCAGCTGTGTTGGAGCAGGGAGACATCTAAAACATGCAGGGCAGCGTCCCTCTAGGACCAGGATTGGGGACCCCTGCAGTATAGTGTTGTCAGATAGTCATTTTAATGTAAAGTAAGCATTTATTGCTTACTAACTGATTTTACACTTGAAAGTTTCTTCACTTGTATTATGTAGCTTCTTATCCTGGGTAAATGTATTGGTCTCACCTCGTCAAAGTCTGCGATGATCTCATTGAGAAGCCTGAGACATTCCACACCCTGATTGTTCATCTCTGTCTGAGAGTAGAAGTCTGCAAAGCCTGGAATGGAGGCGAACATCACGCCCACAGCATCGTAGGACTGGGAGTACAGCTCCTACACACGCACACACACACACACACACACACATACAGGTTAGAGCATTACCACATAACCACCAATAGGAGGCAACGTTGACACACTACAGAAACAGTTGCCTGCTTCACCTGTGCATGTGCCTGGGCAGCTCACTGAGAGAGCACATTATTTTGCAAACAGGCAGCAGCTATATGAAAATATGATGGTTTGTGTTTATATTGGCAACCACGGTGAGGGGAAAGGGGTTACATCTTCCAGTATAGGCTGTCATGATTAATCCTCAAGGACATCACGCATGCATGCACGTACACACACACGTACACACACACACACAGTATAGTCAGACTGCATAATGCTATGAGAATACTAATACTATTAGTAGAATATTAAAGCCCATATCTGCCACAACCTGCCACATCTTAACTGAGTAGAGAACCAGGCTACTAAAATTAATTAAATAAATGTTGAATACAAATGAATCATTAATTAAATGAACTCAATCATTAATTAAAAGATTAGGATTAGGCTATCCCAGAGGGGGCAGGAAGGTGAAAAGATGGGGCGGTAACATACACACTAAGATATTATGTGTCTGCCAATCGGGTGCCGATGTGTGACCCGACAAATATCATGGTGGTACTGAAATCATTTGTGTGACCAAAGATGGTGATTGTGGTCATTCTGATATAACACAGGCATTCAATACATATTCCAACTATCCACTATTTTTGGAATAATAATAATAATAATAATACTAACTCTTACACATTTGATTTTATTTACATTTGGTGCAATGACGCTTACATGTAGGCAGGCAGAAGTTTAAGAGTCAAGTATAATGATGTTAATTGTGATGCACCATTCAGGGACTGTTATTACAGTAATTGGAATTGTGTTTAATCCCAGCAAGCGCAATGTGTTTTAGGCCATGTAATGTGCTTAATTCATTATGGAGATTGAATAAGATTTAACTCTACTTTGAAAATGAAAGAGTTCTTCAGAAAAGAAATACAGAAATAGATAAATGAATCAAAGGACAGGAAAAGCTCAGCCTAAACAAGAACAGTGTCCTCTTTCTTGAAATACAGGTCACAATGTGGAACCACCTTGTGACTCCATCAACATAGTGTCCTGCCGATGTGCTCTTATGCATGGCAAAGAACTAACCACTTGCTCACTGCTCATTCTGGATAATTGACTCAGTTGAAATCCCCAAGGATACTAGAAATGTAGAAATGTTTACTGTAACTCCTGGATCACTGACATGATGTCTGGAAGTATTAATAACCCAGCACTTAAGCCTTCTGCTAAATCTAAATCCCGGAACAATTCTGATTAATAATTAAACAAGTGATTAGGGCCCAACCTAGCCTAATGGATGCATTTTTAATCACATCCTTTTTATTAGGAAAAGACGGGAGCAAAATGATATCGGTTCTCTCCTCTCAGGACATTCATAATTAATAGGACACTTGGCTTTTGTTTGTTTTTGAGGTGACGGAAGATGCGAGCGGTAGATAATGAAAGAGTTACATGAAGGCTGGTCGGACAATGGGGCCGTATTTGAGTCCAGTGTGTGATAACGGTCCTCTCTACCAACACACACAATGAGCCATTATTAAACTGTGGGGCATCAAGGTCTTAGAACTGGAGCTACGGTATGCTTAGCAAGTCATACATCACACTGATTCAGATGTTATCTGGTCCTCAACATTTTTGAACCATGGCCCCCAGGAAATGGTGGTTCATAGCCTGGGATGATGAAACCAGATTAAAAATATTAGTTATTAAAAGTTATAAAAAATTAGTATCCAAATCTTTCAAGTCTTATTGCGCATCATTAATCTCTCTGGAGTTAGTTACTGTATGTCTACGGCCCATACTGTATTTAAAGATAACATTTTGTTAATTGTAAGCTTATTGTTATTTTGGGGACAAGGGATAAATATTTTTTAATTAAACCCATATTACTTGAACTTATTAAAATGAAGGAACATTAACTGATTTGGTCCCCCTCAACTAAACAGACAATAATGTCCAACTTTTGCATTGACAAAGGTCAATGCAAATGAGGCTAAAATAAAGCACTTAGTTATAAAGTCTGACTTTTACCAAACGTCAACAATGAGTCATCCGCAGTAAAGCAAAAACTAATTTCATGTGTTCACTGGCCGAGACTGACAACGTGTTATTAAAATCAAATCAAATGCATGCAAGCCCAAAGAGCGCTATTGTGCAATTCTTTACAGCAGAATTAACTGCTTAGCCATTTTCCAATCCAGCTGCTTGTGTCTGCATTTCATAGCATGTTATCTGCAACTACAGAGCCCATCTCCCTGTGTATGCATTCATAAAGTAGTTTATAAAAACTGACTGAATAGAGTAGCCTTAACTGGTTAACACAGCTGCAGGTAAATGTTAAATTGGACCAGATACATGGCTAGACTTCTACTGGACCAGATACATGTTACTTCTGATGGACCAGATACATGGCTAGACTTCTACTGGACCAGATATATGTTACTTCTACTGGAACAGATACATGGCTAGACTTCTGCTGGACCAGATACATGTTAGTACTTCTGCTGGACCAGATACATGTTAGTACTTCTACTGGAACAGATACGCGTTAGTACTTCTATTGGGACAAATACATGTTAGTACTTACTGAGACAAATACATGTTAGTACTTCTATTGGGACAGGTACATGTTAGTACTGCTACTGGAACAGATACATGTTAGTACTGCTACTGGAACAGGTACATGTTAGTACTTCTACTGGAACAGATACATGTTAATACTTCTACTGAAACAGGTACATGTTAGTACTTCTACTGGAACAGGTACATGTTAGTACTGCTACTGGAACAGATACATGTTAATACTTCTACTGAAACAGGTACATGTTAGTACTTCTACTGGAACAGATACATGGGTAGCACTTATGGGTTCTACAAGGGTATTTGGGAAAGGGAATTCCATCAGACCTCATTGTCACGGTCTTTCTCCAGGAAGTGTCGAGCCACGTGGCTGGGCAGAATGTTCCGGAGCATGTTCTCGTTGTGTTCCCGTAGCTCCTTCATCTCATTGATCTCCTCCTTGGCCTGAACACGCCACAGGAAGTCCAGCCGAGCTGTGTATTCCAGCTGCAGAACCCAGAATCAGGTCATGGCCTGACATGTACAACTGACATGGCCTGACATGTACAACAATATAGGTACCAGAGCTCTTAAACAGTCTTCCCTCCAAATAAACACCATAAGGATATAGGGAATGTGGATTTTTAATCCAAAACATCTGACATCTATCAGGACGCCCAAAAGCGGTGTTTTTTTAGAATATTTTTGGGCACCCGTCCACCCAGACATATGTTAAGTTTTAATATTTCTTCTCTGATCTCTGCTCAGGGCTGTCTGTCATGATCGAAATCAGGGAGAGTGAATTTGCTCTGTTAGTTTTTAAATCTGTTCATGTGGTCTCTAGCACTCAGAAACAAATGAATACAGGTTTAAAATAGCCTAGGATAAATGTGCGGAGCTAGAACAATTTACGATAACGTACTGTACTGTAGAAGATAGACAATCCAGCCAAATTGTGAAAATAGATGAATCTGTTCAAGGTCAACTCAATTACAGAACCAATGAATATATGATCAAGCTAATGCAGAACAAAGAAATGGAAATAAGGAACTTAAATTGCTTTTTTGAATGCACAATTAATACAAAGTCAATTGAATAAATTAGTGGCTGCCAGAATATAAACAGCCTCTGAATTTGAACATTGATTTCAGGGGAAATTACTGTTAGCCTGGTGTAACCAGGCCACGCTTCATTGAAACTATTGGACAACGCTGAACCAATCAGTATTGCTACAATTGTTTTGATCGCACTGATCATCTAGCTCACCACCATTTAGAAACAAGCTTGACTTCTACGTCATCTCACTAATCCACCCTGATTGGGCCACCAGCAGGGTGGCTGTGAAAATACTAACGCTAACAGGGTTTCCAGACTGTAATCTCAGCGAAAAGAAATTTATCTGGGAGCAATAGGGCAGAGTCAGGCTAATATACTGTAGAATCTGTGAACATTATTTTTTTTTTTTACTCATTTTGTAGGCTTGTCCTTATGTTATTTACAGTATGTCTAGAATTATTTCTACTGATGGAAGGGCTGGGCAGTATTCTTCAGAGGCATGTGATATTTTGGATGTCACAACTCATTTTATCCTGATCCAACAAGTACGTCACAAACATACTTCATTAAATTAGCTACAAAGGGTGCAAGTTTCAAATAGTGCTAGTGTAACTAGTGTAAGATAACTAAACTCAGCATTCAGATACAGCTTGAGCAGCTTGGTTCTCTTCAGAGTACGACTGAAGCTCTAACATGCATGGTTGCATTTCCCATTCCTGCTTGCCATTACATATCAATGTTCATTGTTTTTTTTATGTGTGTGTGTTTGGCAGCAATGCTTTGGACAAAAGGTCAGGGCACGGGGCCTTTCAAATGAGATACTGGCATTTTCAATGAGGGAAAAGAGAGCCCGCTTAATGTTTGTCTGCGTTATAGTATGTAGAAATTTTGATTGGAAAAAACACATTTATCTAAATGTTATTTGATATAGAGTAGGCTATGTTTTAAAGGTTTAATTGTTGGACTTTTTTGTCATTAATATTGTAACCAATTTGGCCCTTAATCATAGTATCAAGTATCATCATTAAGTATGTAAAACCCAAAGGCACAGATTGATTAGGGGTCTATATTAACAGATCTCACCTGTGGTACTCAAGTTTGTGGCCACCATAATAGTATCATGTCATATGACAGTAGTTGTAGTTAGAAGCAGAAAAGTCTTGCTCTAGGCGTGTTGCTGAACATACAAACATACATTACTCAAATCATACCATATATTTCTTGAATGTGCCTGCCACACTGTATGGACAGTACACAGACTGCAAAGCTACATATATTGAGTACATTAGCTAGGAACTGGGCACACGTCTTTGTCTCAGAGCAATAAGACGGGCATCCACAGCTGAATGACTGAAATGCATCTGCTTTCTACAGTACATTTGCGGAGCTACAAAGGGTCTTCAATTAACGGCGGTGGCCTGCAGTCTTTGACCCTCGCCGGACTGAGAAACTGGCTGATCAAAGGTTGCCATAGTGAGCGCATGAAAGCAGCAATGTGACACAGGTTTACTGAAGGCTCCTCACAGCGCTTAAAGCTGGGTACACAACAGCACGGCTTTCATTTGAATCGCTCACATCAGCATCGTAGTCCTGCTGCTGTTATTTTACACGTGGAACCGCCAATGAAATTGTACATAGGAAATACATCAGAAAATAGAGTGTAATAATGCCACTTCCAAAATACTGTTATTGTTGTTTTATATAGAGTCCACTGGCAAAGGTTTAGGAGAAAAGACAAATATAAGGAATTGTAATAGTGATGATTTGGGGAATTTTTCCGCAAATCATTATATCAAATTGAACTTCACCACTTCACCGTATATATACAGTAGTACATCTACTGGAACATGGTTAGTACTTCTGTTACCTGTTGTCCGTGGTAGAATACAGCTAGGAGAAACATGGCCATCAGAAGAAGAGATGTTTCTTTGGTTCCCAGGAAGTTTCTGCCAAAAAAACAAGACATAAGGACACTGTATTTACTTATGTATAAGGTTATGTATCTGTAATACTATATATACCTCATTTTATTAGACAAAAAAATTAAGATTTGTGTGTTGAGATGATGGCATACACCACAACCAAATCTCTGCAACTTATTACACATACTGTTTGGTATTAAAAGATGATCTGAGCTGATGTGCGGCGCTCACGTGCATCTACAATATGTTGTCAGATTAAAGGTCATGGTGCATGTTGAACATGCCTCAGCTGAAATGGTTTTGCTTGTGTTTTCACCACATTATGAAGGGAGAGAGGTAACACATGTTACCACCTGCCATGTAAGCCCTATTATCTTCCTTATATTGGTATGTATTACTTAATGTATTTATTTTCCATGCTTCTATCAATCTATTATTTATTGAATGTACCAATTTTACTCTCCTCTCATTATTATGTTATGTTATGTTCCTTAGTTTAATTATATTTAAAAAGTATGATGCGTTGGCAACATACTGTTGTGTCATGACAATACAATTATTTGACTGAGAGAGAGACCTGTGCTTTTGTGAGTGTATTATGAGTGTGTGCATTCACTCACTGTGTGTTGTGGTGCACAGTGTCGTAGCGTAGGAACAGAGAGGTGTAAAAGGCCTCGGTCAAGATGGAGTACACGGCAATCATCATCAGCAGCACGGCCAGCTTCAGCATAGAGTTGAGCCGCAGGAAGACCGCACATGTCACCATGGCCAGGACGCCCGTGAACACAAAGTACTGCACAGCAGGAGAATACAATCTTAACAGGTAGATATGTTAATGGTGTGCTACTAGACAAAAGAGACAAAATGCTACTGACAGTCATATTGATTTCTGCTGTTCTCTTCTCTGGGCAGCAGCAGATGTATAACACATTTTACCACCATTGTGGTAAAACACATATTACTAACATGTCATGTTACTGTAGAGATATGTAAGTAACATGACGTGGTATTTTAAAGCTGCAATATGCAGCCTTTTCCACATTAGTAAAATGACAATTATTGTCTTACATCTGTGTCCATCATTTACATGGATTGTCAGAAAATGATGTACTTATATAACCATGTTGAGTACAGTATACTATTATTACTGTGCATGTAACAATTAATGCTGATTTATGCTTCTGCATCCAAACTACAGTACACTGTAGGTATGCGGTAGGGTCTACATAGCCAGGTACGTTACGTTGTACAGTACCACGTAGCCTGACACAAACCTCTCTGTTACTATGCATCACGGCAACAACTATCTTGCGGATGCAAGCCTACTGTACACGCAAGAGTGCTTTGGAATTAGCTATCTTTATAACAATGTCCTGTACATGCACAGATGGCTTCCCTTTGACAATCGTGGTATAATTATGAGATTTGCTGGAAATAAATGTTTACTGCATATGCCTTGAACATTAGCCAAGACTACAATATCACTCAAAGGTTTTTCGGGCCAAGGACCCCTTGGCTGAAAGAAACACAGCACATATCACATATGGTATAATATATCAAATTGCTGGCCAAAAATAATGTGTAGGGTCGCCTATAGTGCCATGTATAAAAGTAAGCCACTAATAATGTATATTTCTGACATTTTTGGACGAAAATAAGTTTGAGATCAAATAATTTGGAGGACCCCTTTCAGTGCATACATGCAGGATCTCCTAGGGGTCTCCCTGTTAAAGACCTCTGAGATAACGCTTGACTAGACAGGGATATCCCTATTGGATTTTCTTTTTGTTCGGGCCACGAAAATACAAATAAAACATCTGTCTTTTACTAATTCTGTTTCCCATGGTAATTGTTGGTATAACACATTTTAAATATGCTTACCGTATTTCAAAACTTTACTCTGTTGTCTCTTCTATTTCGGGAACTTAACCACAGTCAACACACGCAATAGTATAAATGCTCACTACGGCGTAAAGCTACAGTATGGCGCAGGCTCCATGTAGATTTGACGCAAAATAATAAACTGCCCTTTAGACTACACTTGAATCAAGCTGGTTTGTGAGGTAGAATGATCACTTAAAAAGCTCCTTAGATTTAGGATTAAAGATCTCAATTTGTGGAGGATATGGGCAGTGTACTTGACCCATGGCACCCAGGGGAACAACCAGGACCATTCACCTTAGAGTCAACTAACAAAATCATTAACCTATACTCACACTGTAGCTTTAATAAGCAACCCTGACAGATCTGGGAGTGTGTTCCTACCTCTGGGTAGAAACAGATGTCTGGGATGGAGGCTGACTCATTAAATGTCTGGTTCCTGAAGGAGCTGGACTTGTCAAAATCACACCACAGCTGAAAGACACACACATTTGAAATGTCTTTAATTCCCCAGAGTGATATAAAACAATATTTGCACGTTTCATTAGGCGTTTAGTCTGTCAAGACACTAATGTCATCAGTCCTAATCTGTGCTGAAGATGTTTGGGAGGAAGAGGCTACGAGAGAGGCAGGCTAGAGACCAGCAGTTCTTATATGGTACTGCAAGCTCCTTATAGCACTTCAGAACCAACAGTTCTTATATGGTACTGTAAGCTCCATATAGCACTTCAGAACCAGCAGTTCTTATATGGTACTGCAAGCTCCTTATCACACTGAGGAACCAACACTTCTTATATGGTACTGACAGCTCCTTATAACACCTTCAGAACACCACTTTATGTATCCTAATGTAACCAGTCTCGGGAGCAAATGCTTGCCTCTGCCGCAGGAGCATAAGGGACATGGTCGGTGATAGTGAGGCTGTGTGGACTGGTGGAGGGATTTCTGGCTCCAGATGATGTCACTGTAGCTCACATTCACTTATTTGCGCATGTCATAATAGTTTTGTCTAGACCTTGCACAATAGCTGTGCAGAATACCACCTTGTCTCCAATCAAGTCTTCATTCACAAAAAAATAGTTGCCTGACTTTTAAGAAGAAGAACGCGTCAGGAAGTAATCAGGTTAAACATGGTACAATCTTTCTTTTGATTGGGGTTATGGAACTGTGTGTACTACCCCTCTGCACCCAAATGAAATGTCTATGGCTTGAGACAATCGGTTTAACCAGCGGCTAGCTGCCGTTTTTCTCAAGACAACAGCGATTATCAGTACGATTCGGTATCCATGGTGCTCTAGCTTACACATTCTGGCTGGGTGAGATAAAGGTAAGCAGTCAAATCGTATGTTAGGAAGTTGGATTGAAATGTACCTTTTTGACAAACACTTTTAAATTGTGGGGTTCCAGACTGATACTCGCGGTTAAGTCAAACTGTATCTAGCTTGGATCTTCAGGATGGTATCACAAGGCTACATGTAAACACAGTTACTTTTCCCACCTCTTACGTTACTTCCTGGTTTTACAGTATGAGTTGATTGTATTATTGGTTCCACCTGTCTTATTTTTGTCCAATGATCTTTTTCACCTGATTAGCATCCCTAAATTTAAATGCTTGTGTTTCCTTAGTTCCTTGTCTGTACTCTGTTTTGCTGCTTCCTGTATCCTGGAATTAATATTTCCTCCTTACTGCTTTTGTGTAGCCTATTGCACTTGTCTTCACTCTCACTTAGTCATTATCTGTATTGTGTTTACAAGGTGAACACAGTAAGGTAGTAGGAATTCATTATTGAAGGTCAAAGTTGGTGCTATGAATCTATTAGCGTTTAAAAGAATCAGGTAAAATATTCAACCATGCACCAGACAAACAAGGACATACTAACAAAGAACACTTCTCAATCGCATTATTTGGCCCCCAGTACCTACAATATGTGATAAAAAATAGTTCCTTGTTAAGTAAATTATGATTTAATGAATCGTGTAATATCTGTTCCACTTGTTAATACATTGTGCTACAGTATATGGAGTGATTATTATTTCATTGTACATATATGCGATTCCATCTAAACTAGAGTTTCTCAACATGGGCGGTATCGCCCCCAGGGGGCGTCCAGAGGATGTAGGGGGGCGCTGTAATATTTTGGAAAGAAGGGCATTGAGTTGCCTTTGGGGGGCATCATCATAAGGGAAGACCACAGGAACTTTCTCAGATGGTTCAAGAACAACAACACTACAGATGAAGTTATTGAAAACTGAATGCGGGTCCATGTATTCGGCATCAGCGCCTCTCCAGCGGAAGCAATCTATGGTCTCAGATGTGCCGCACTATATGGAGAAGATGAGTTCGGCCATGCAGCACAGCAGTTTGTATATAGAGAGTTCTATATGGCGATGGTCTCATATTTCTGACCTCCATAACTGATGTAACCAGCCTACTCAAAGCAGTACCAAGTATGTTGGCTATGTCCAATTTACACCTCCACAATATTGTTTTCAACTGTCCAGCAGTCATGCAAGCATTCCCACCCACATTTGTACCATAAGTAGCAAAATTGACAATATGATCAACAGTAGCAGTTTTTTCCCAGTTCAATTTGAAAAACAAACAAAACAAACAAAGGTGTTTTAATTTAGTTTTAATTTAAATTTGTTTTACAGTAAGTCCCTTGTCACGTCTAATCTTGACTACTCATAACCTTCTGAGGTTGCGATTGTTTGAATATTCGTGGAAAGCAAGGAGGGGCTTTATATATAAGAAAACGTGACACTGCAACTACTGTGCGATTACGTCCTGGCACCCACAGCCACTGTGGTTTCTGCCCGTTATAATGATCTCCAGTGCGACAGACACTGAAGTGTGAAAAGTGTCCCAATAAGAGATTGATGCTGCTAAATTGTTATGAAATCTGAGATTTTGACAGACCCAACAACTCTAGGCTAAACGCTGAAAGCTGTCCCCACCAATGATCAAACCAAACCTACTGGAACAGAGGCATGGTTAATACTTCTACTGGAACAGATACATCACATTAGTTATTTAGGCTAATTTAATTAGTTGGACAGTTTTATAGTAACTCATTTTGTTTTCAATCAACTTATTATTAGTGATCAGAGTAGAGGCATAACTCACAATGTTCATCATGGCAGCCAGGAAGTTGATGAGAATGGACACAAAGATTATGACGTTACGTGCCGCATACGTCTCATTGATCCAGCAGCAGGCCTTCCGCAGGACCAATGGCAGACACTTGTAGTCCTCCGCCGTAGTAAGTAGAACCAGGCAGCAGTGCAGGAGGATGAGCACAGAGAACTGAATCACCATGGTAACCATCCTGCAGACATGAGCAAGCAACCACAGATGTTGTATGTGAGTAGGTTGTACAAGGTTCTCTTGAGAAAGCTGTTAAACCTAGCATGGTAATTTACAACACTTTCCCTCTACATGTGTTTATATGTGTTTATATATATGTGTTTATATTTAGGTTCGGATCTGAGAGTTTGCTACAATAGTTTAATAAAACAAAGTAGGTGTGAAAGCATCCGTATTCTGTGGTTATTGAAAACATGTTAATATAACATAATAAATATAGGCAACGCTTACGTTATCCTATATAATACTTTATTGTAAATAGTAGGGTAGAGACGTTTATAACTGTTTCATAAAAATATCAGTAGAACGTAGGGAACATAACAATAATGCACTCCATAATTGTGGTGCAACAGCTTGTAAAGCACATCATGTCATGTTTTGTAGTGGGTATATAGTGGGACAGCTAGTAGATGTCTGATGACCAATAGAGCTAATTTTGTACGCTGAAGTTATGTAGTAAGGTAAGTTATTAATGCTATACGGTATATGCTAATTAACCCACTTTATTTTTACAGTGGGTCAATTTGGGTTTGTCTATTCTAAAGGCTACTGTAGGCATGCATATATA
>JAODUK010000589.1:18888-37121 GCA_027564635.1 Typhlichthys eigenmanni | reverse complement strand
TGTTGTATTTTATTCTACAGTTGTGAAGCACTTTGTGATTTTTATCTGTGAAATGTGCTATATAAATACATTTTACTAATTTTACATGAAGCAATAAAATGGGAGGATACGGTATTACTACATTACTACAGGTACAGGAATTACTACATGCAAAGGCCCAGTCAATGCTCAGTTATTAAGGATGGACAGCACAAAGACTTGTTTTTTATAGTGTTTCTAATGAACTGACCAGCACTATGTAAAAAGGGAAATATGCATCATTAGTCACAATGTTGTAGGAAAAAATGCAGAGGACATATGTTTACCAGCAGAAAGGATGGGATAAGGAACTGAGATTGAACACATTGAACAAACAGGATGTGCAGTAGAGCTATATTGAAAAGAAAACAGGAATAAACAACATTCGGCATAGCCTAGAAAGCAGACAGAACAAAGCCTTGAATAAATCTGGAAAAAGGAAACGGACAACATATCCTTGAATAGAACTGGAGCAAATTGTAGCCTATCATTTATAATAGATGTATGGCCTGTGCAATACATAAACAGCTTCACATAAACAAGTTGTCACCATCATAAAAACTCTCGCAATCACATAAATATTAGAAATGCCCAAATGCAAGCTTGGAACGGAGACATGACACCAGACCAGAGAGGTTCCAGGCACATTATGTACCAGCGTCTGCTGCAGACTTACTGTAACTTGAGTGGGCTTGACGGTTACACCACTGCATATCTTTACCATAAGCAGATCAAATAAATGTGGAAATGAAAAACTGCTTGGCGTATTAATCAAAAATGAATGATATCTTTCCTTATGTTATAATGTTCTAAATTCGGCTTAGTTGATTTGGAGTTATTTGAGACTTTTTAAACAGTTTTGTTGTTGGCTATGAGATGCCGTTGTCATAATAGAAGAAGATCACTAAATGAATAGCATATATCATCCAATAGAACAATTTAAATAGGTCTACCACATTTACAAAGATGTACGAACGATAACATTTATTTTCCTAATCGTGTAAATAAAGCCCATCGCTAGTTCGCTACGGTGGCCTATAGCCAGGACAGTGTGTTTCACACGTTCTGCCTGCCGGCCAGTGCCGGGCTGTTCCGTTATATTATGTCGCATTATGACAAACGAGACGACGCCTGCATTCCCTAAGCTTTCTATATTTAAACCCGCAGAGAAACACATGTAGGCCTATGCTATGACAGTTTACCCTTCAAAGTCCTTAGCAGCACGCACTATATGGGAGGAAAACATTAAAATGAAGCCATTTATCAAATAAACACACAAAAAAAACAAAAAACACGATCTAAACGTTATGAAGAAAAAATATACGTGCATACCCGGTGGTGAACATGTAGGCTTAGTTCAAATGATGAGCTGAGGGCTTGGGTGGGTGCCCGGCTCCGGCAACCTCATCCCTATGACGCGAGAAGATTTTTCGGAGACTCCCACGAACCAGAGGGTATTCCTATTTAAATTATATCTTACGGGTCACGTGGTTGTACACTCAATATGGCTACAACACAACGACGAACCATAAGGACAATGTCTCTTTTAACCTTTTGTCTTTACACTGGTTTACACCGTTTGCACCAGTTAATACTTAGCATACACTACGACTATTATAGTTAGGCTATGTTGAACACCTTCCTTCCTAATTATCTTTCTACATGACACAACATTTACACTTTTACATCATTTCACAATGGCCACACGCGGTAGCCATCTTAGATGTATGGCAGACAAAAAAAGGAAATTAGGTCTATGTAATCAAATAAAGACATATGAGAAATACAATTTTTGTCATTTCAAATTCCCAAATTTTACATAGGCCTATAAAATATTAAATGATATAATAAATAAAATAATAAAATATGTTTTAATCGAAAACAATATTTTTTTAAATG
The DNA here is from genome assembly GCA_027564635.1 of Typhlichthys eigenmanni. NCBI lineage: Eukaryota > Metazoa > Chordata > Actinopteri > Percopsiformes > Amblyopsidae > Typhlichthys > Typhlichthys eigenmanni. The sequence goes on along the minus strand of JAODUK010000589.1, from coordinate 35,204 downwards.
CAGAAAGCTGTTAGGGCATTCCATATATATCTAATGATTTTTCGTTTGCATTTTGGTTCAAAAGCATTTCTAATGTAGCATATTTTAATTAAAATATACTGTACTTTTTAAGCCATACCATATTATTTAAAGCCTAACATGCCCATGCATGATCCCAGCATATAGCTATAGGCTACACATAGACATTTTCTACTGAATAAATAAAGTCTCCAAGTTATATATCATATAAACAGAGCAGCAGACGTGAATGGTATTGGTCATAGTGCACAAATGACTGCAAACACTAATCAACAGAACATTGCAGTACAAAATTAAAACAGTATAACACAAATAAGAATAAGAGATTATAAGGTGGATATATTGTACAAACTTGTCTTTATCCTGTTGCCAAAAGTTGCAAATATAGTAATGATATGCTTATCCAGGAGAATATGTTCACTAGCAAAGGCCTACAGGGTATTAATAAAGTCAATGCAGATGTACAGGTTTGTAAGGTAATGACATGGTAATGACTCTTCCATGCATATTTGAAATAGGTGTTTGTAGTAGCCTGCAATGGAAGACAGGACAAGTGCCTCATTCACTGTATTATATAACAAATTGTCTGGGTCAGCAGCTTTCAAAAGTAGGACAATTTAAAAGATATTTTTCAGATTTCCAAATCAGATGCAATCCCATTGGGATCCACCTTATTGATCTCTTGCTCTGTTGAAAAAATCTTGACCTTTGACTGCTGTTGTTGAAATGTGGAAAGGTCAAGCATGCTTGCTGACACCTTTTCACTGTTAAATGTGTGATTTTACTTAACACAATAAACAGTTCAGATATTCAAACATGGAGATAAAACCTCCCATAAGCAAATGTAAAGGTGTCTTGTTTAAACTAGAAAGACAACAGTAATACATGAATTCATCATGTATTGTAGCAAATAATAACCAACAAAACATTAACAATAGCAATTGTAGCAGGCCAACAAAACGAAAAGAGAAGCTGGTTAAAACATGTTTGGTTTGTTGTCTTGTTTGTTGTCAGTCAGAGTAAATTTACGAATGTTAAACTATGTCTGAAATAATATTTATATGTGAATGTAATCTATACTGTATTTTTTAACAAAATGCATCTACCACCACTAGACTGGCCAGTCAGCATATCTTAACAGGCCACACGATGGCAGTATGTATTACTCCAAAACACGCTCTAACAGACAGATGCTACTGAATGGTTTGGTGTGGGTTGGATTTTAACATAAGTAACATTTCCAGACATCAGAATACATTTAGCATATTGAACGGTTTTCTCATAAATATACATATATTATATTGGCTTATAAAACATCTGGGTTAATTGTTTTTTGCATTTTGTTTTTCATTGTTTTTCAAAAATGTTGTGACATGCCTGCCTACCATTTTACAGAAACAATGTAATTTGAAAATCACAGTTTGGTACTGTATAAAGAATGGTGACTCAACCAATTATCATTAGAAACAAAATTGAAAGGCTCCATGTATGTTTGGCAGTAAAGTCACAGGAGTGGCTTCACGAAGTCAACACAATGAAACACAACGGTAAAATGATTGTGACTCCAGTTCCTCAATCCACATCAGGTTTTAGTTTATACAAACGAGAAAGAAAACGAACAATATTTTGTGAAATCAGAGAGAATGTAACTTGTACACGTTTTGTTTTTTACTTATTGATAGTTTGGAGAGAGATTTAAAACTATTTGAGATGTACTAGTCGTGAGCGACTGAGGTCTGTGGGTGGAGGCTGTGGCATTCAATTACACCCACATCTGGAAAGCCAGCACAATGTACAAAACAATACAATGACACACAATGTGGAAGACTGATAATCAAATGCAAATGTGTTTGATCGTTGTTTTCATGTTATAATGCACTAATAATGCAGTCGTCAAGCATCAAATTGTACATTGTTTTAGAGTGTGTTTAGAATCAGTCTGGTGCAACAGGCATCTAGAAAGAAGTTTCAGAGTGCAATTCAAATTCCTCTGAGTTCACCCTATTTGGAAAAGTAAAATCCCTATACCACACTGAAAATTAATGATCAGATAATTTTCAGATGATTGCCAGACAAGTGAATAAAAGGAGTTGATATCTGTCTCAATCTTTTGGTACAGGGAGTACAGAAGTGCCATCCTTTGCTGTAATTCAGTTGGCATGACAACTAGATTGGGCAGATTTGATGATAAAGTAATGACAAGCAAGGAAACACAATATCACCGGTGTACGATTACCATTTAATACTTATGGCAACAAAACAGTTAGTAGTAGTGTTCTTGGTGACTTCCGCTAATGCCAGTGACCAATTGTTATATTGTCGATATCAAAGAAGCTATATCAACAGAAGAAGAGCAACAAATAATAACACAAAGCTGTGTCATCTTATATTTACACAAAACTTTGAATGGCAAGGCATGAAATGTAAAAAACTGAACATATTCTTCACAACAGATATTACATAAGCATTTCTAGACTATACACAGACAAGGTATTAGACATAGACAACAAATCTCCAAACACAGGGAAATACTGACATACAAAATCTTAATGGCATCTTGGTTTTCCTTTTTGGACAGCTGAATAGTAGATAATACTATATGTGGACTGCATTAATATATACACACCAAACACATTTAAGCTTCATATATCTGTACAATGTCTAGGTTAGCATCTTCTGTCTTCTCTTCGACCTTAACAGATTCAGTTCTGTCCACCTCCGCTCTTCGCTCAGGGCTGGCTTCTGCCTGCTTTTGCTTGGCCTTAGTCTCGGGAAGAAGAATAACCTTCCCGATGTTGTGGCGCTCGTGCATGCGCCTCATTGCATCTCCCACCTGGCAAAAAGGTACAGTAGCAAAGTGCAAGTCAGAGCATTCCAATCCTAGGTGTGAGTATAGCTAAAGCAATATTAATCATTTGATAAGCCCACCTCGACTCTATGGCTTTCTGAGCCATTCATTCATTTCAACATGCTTACATTTGGAATCAAAATGTTGCATTGTTTAATTTAATGCATCTTGTGTCTTTGATACAATGGATGTCAATGGAGTTTTGGAGGAAAGAATAGGAGGAAAGAATATCTTATTATATATTATTATATAATGTATTGAAAGATAAACAGGTATTACTGCATGCAAAGGGTCAGCGAGCACTGATCAGTTAAGCAGTTAAGGTATAGGATGGACAGCATTACGATAAATGCATTCTATAGTATTTCTATAGTATTATTTACAGGTTATCCACACTACAGAAGGATTATCCAACCTGAAAGATCCTTTCCTGACACCTGTCTATCCCCGGACCCACAGAAACATCCCCCATGACCAATGGCCAATGCCACGGCAGCAAATGTCTGTCACCTAGCAACTGCTGTTAAGGACCATCTAATCTGACAGGGTGACTAAGGTTGACTCATCTGTAGCAATAAGCAGGTGATAGCCAAGGGGATCACACTGGTGGGAGTTTTACAACCCAGACACACCGCAAGCACGGTATTTGTGCATCCAATCGAGCAGACATGGGTCCATAATTAAATTAGTGTAATGAGTTGAAATCGATTAATGCATCTGTGGAATGGCTTTGATCTTGTTGGACACAAATACTTGATAGTAAAGTGACCTGCAGTTGTATGCCTTTTGTGCCTGATCTAGTTAACTAGATCAGGCACAAAATGTAAAGTGACATTGGCAAGCAAGGTATTTTACTGTCTATATAAGTTTACTATGGCCCACTATGCATGCCTATTTGGTAAACGTTAAAGGAGGGAATATACTGTACAATAAAGCTGTAACTAATTATTTGTGAATATAATTAACTTAACTGAGGGTCAATATGACATTTACAGCATTTTGGATAGCATCAATACAAACAAAATATCACATTGATCTTCCATGGTAGCAGTAATAGCTAGGACGGCTAGGAGCAAGGGCGTATCTACCCATAATGCAAACAATGCAAGAGCATTGGTCAAGCTCAAGATAACCACCATTGCTGTTTAAAGCTAGCCGCCAGTAGATATATATAGTGCTCAATATACAGGCATTTCCTGAAATGGTGTCATTCTTGATTTTGTTTACAAAATCTGCAATGCATAAAGCACACATAAGTAACTTACGTCATAGTCACATTAGCTATACATTTTGATTTAGTAATGATTAATGGTCAATTTGATGGTAAAATATGTGGAGTTGACCAGGGGATTTCTGGGATATGGTGATGATATTACATGCGTACTGCATAGCAAAATCAGAAATAAGAGAATGGGAAATGCAGCAATGAAAAATAAAAATGCATGCGGACATAAAACACAAATGATTAAAGAGGAAAACGAAAATGAAAAGCTACCAAAAATAGATAATTTTTAGGCTACCTAGCCTATTTCTTTTAGCAAGTCATCCTCTTCCAGAATGACGTGTTTTTCACTTAACGGAGCTCAATGGGACAGAGCAGTCTATCTGACCCTAACTTGTCTAGAACAGAATAAAGCAAGCCTGGAGTGTGCACTTATGAAGTAAGTTCAACGCCATCCAATTTATTTAGGCTACTATTTGTCTATTGATCAGCAAACACACTTTTCACTTGTCATTGGTGCGCCATCACCAATAATGTTTTCATATGTAATGTGCTCCGACATCAGTTTTCATCGTTGATGTTTGACTTGAAAAATGATAAGACAATGCATATGTCTCCCCTGATCTTCTACAATGCTTATAACCACCCCTGCAGATATTTGGCAATCACATCAGTAGGCTAGTGCAGCGCATTTCGCTGTTGCCGTTCAAAGTGTGTTACATTTATAAACTTGCTTGCATCAAAATAGGCTATTATTGTTAAGGGCCCGCTTTCACCGCTCTGCATTGGGGCCTGTTGTTGCCTTGTTACACCATTGGCTATGAGAACCATGTTTACAGTCCTTTTAGTTTTGTTATCGCTTCGTTATGGGCACACAGGTGTATAACATAGCAGTTAATGTTGTACACAGTTCAAAATCAATATTCCCCCCAAGAAATGTTGAATGAAGCGCACCTTGTCGAAGTGATAGCAGGAGTCGATGCGCGGCTTGATCTTGCCCTGCTTGTACAGCTCTAGCAGTGCAGCCATGATGCTGGAGATGTACTCGTCATCAGTGAGGTAGCCCAAGTGGAAGCCACAGATGGCCTTATTGGCCTGCATCAGCTTCAGAGTATTGATGGTCAGCTGATTGTACCAGGTCTTTGCCAGGGCAAGCAGGCTCCTCTTTTGCCCTGTGACACAATTTGCAGCACCTGGAATATGCATGAAAGAATAAAGGAAAGGTTAACAACATTCGTTTTATTCTATTTATATGGAGATAGAACAATAACAAACCAGGGAATATTTAAAGGAATGTATCCCAAATTCTGAACAAGTCTAAATTGTAAGTGCACAGTTATTGCAGGGTTGACAATATTGATTATGACCTAGAATAGAACAATGTAGCATCATTAACTAAATATAACAACAGTAAACCAAATCTGTTTTATTATTTTTTAATATGCCTTACCAAAGACTACAATTGTGCCCATGGGTTTTAACATATTATAGCCTTTTTGGGTGTCAATGCCGGAAAGTGGGTCCAGAACGATGTCCACTCCTGTAAAGAAAAAGAAAGTGATTAACAAATTAAATAGTGTATGGTGGTGATATTGACTCTGAAAGATAACCCATCTTGTATTGTAGTGAAGAACAAACCAAACAATAATCTGATGTAGTTATCGTACAGTATTATTTAAATCAGCTTTAATTGGCTGATGAAATCCAATATTGGCAAACCATCAAATTGGAAATGGAAGTGTTTTGTTGTTTTTTGACAGTTGGACATACAGTTGGACACAGCTGGACAGACGTGCTCACCCTTTGGGCTAATCTTGCGTATTTCCTCCACATAGTCCTTGGTGCGATAGTCGATGGCGTGCGTGACCCCGCCCTGGACAATGGTCTCATGTTTGCTGGCGGAGGCTGTACCGAACACAGTGACATCTGGCACGGTCTGGCACAGCTGGGTAGCAGCGATGCCCACACCACCTATAATATCACCCGCCACACACACACACAGAAATATGATTAGGATTGGAGCAGCACTCCTTGTACTGTAGTCGTCTCCATGACTACACTCACAGCTCAGTGCTGAGTGGCTGGCACTTCTCTCTACTCCTCCCTGTACAGATCTCCTGCAGGATTGCTCACAGTGTTATTTACCCTTTCCCTCTACAGGGAGAAGGATCGGAACAAGTTCTTTACACCGTGGACCGTGGACATAGTAAATTGAGAGGATCAAATGCCATGGTCTACAAATCCCCATGTTTTAGTTTATTGTTGTGCAAGCAATGACTTGGTAATAATAAATGAAGTAGACTAAATATTAACAGAAAGGATCACAGTCTATTCATGATCATAATGGTACAGAAGGTATTGCTAAAGTGACTAAACAGTAGTGCCTTTTAGAGTGCATTTTATTAGGGAGTGGTGATGAGCTTTGATAGTAACTTCATACGATGAAACGCCATGAAGCCAATAGCATTCTTGACACAAAGAACGTGGAAACCCTTACAACCAACTGTAATAATATGAAAATGTACGCGATTCTGAAGAATCAGGCCAGCAGTTTGGTGCACACTGAATGCCCGTTTGCGTTTATTTTAAACAAATATACCGTAATTACACACTGTATACTGTATGTGATCAAACCCCCATTTTTAATTGGAGTCTTGTAGTATGAACGCCCACCAGAGTCCACCGGAGGCTGTGAGAAAGCATCAGCTTCGGGAAATGCCAAAGCAACCGCGCCCGACAACGATCTGTTGCCATTTAATAAACGAGGCTCAAAGAGACCGTATCGCCGAGACAAACCCCATCTAGCCGCACAAACCACACCTGCGCTTTTGACCCAAAGCCTCCTGGGAGCTCATTTCCAATCGCTGATGTGTGGCTGCATTCAGTTAAGCGATTAGGGACCTTAGAATGACGCGCGGCTCTTTACGCACCGCCCAACGGGACTGGAAGGCCTTATCTTACACTGTGGACTTTAACAATAACTAACTGACTGACTGTGGTTGGGTGAGTGTGTGTGCTGCTGGACACACATGTCTAACCTGCTGCCATGTGAACCAGGACACTCTTCCCTGGCTTCAGGTTGGCCATCTCAAACAGCATCATGTACGCCGTGAGGTAGCTAATGGGGAGAGCAGCGCCCTCCTCAAAGCTCATCGGCCCCGGCATGAGGTAGGTGAGGTGGACGGGGACGGCCACCACTTCCTGCCACAAGCCACTGCGGGTCAACACGATGACCCGGTCCCCCACCTGAGAGAGGGGAGGGAGGGAGGGGTGGGGAAAATGGAGGAGAGAAGGATGACAGAGAATCATAAAGACGAGAGAGAGAGAGAGAGAGAAAAAGTGTAATTACATTTACAACTGATTCATACACAGTTACAGTGGTTACTAGTGACATAAGCGGTAATCTGGTCTTAACTACTACTCATCACACCACTACAGTGTCAATATCTTAGCATATGTGTTTCTAAGAAGTGATCCGAGATGGAATATATACATTTTGGGCACAAGCATTTCCACAGGCAGTATATCCATGCATATTAGTTCATTTTCACTGCGCCTCCAATCGCCATGCAATTGCTTATTTAACAATAACTTGTATGCCGAAGCCTGGGACTCCATAGTGTTTGAACCTGTGCACACTTCCCATGAACACAAGTACCGCTACCCAACACTCCAACTACCCATTCATCTGTACACTTGATGAAGGGGGACATCAGGGTGATGTCATAATAACCATAATGTACTGTGTGTGTGTGTATGTGTGTGAGTGAAAGCAAAAGATAATGGAATAATACAAGTATAAATAAAGCGGTTCATTTGTTGCTGATAAGCCATAAGTTTGTCCAATGCCCAGTCGTTTCCATGACGTATCATACTGGCCACAAATTGAAGGCCACAGGAAAGAAGTCTGATCAGTTTGTGAATACTCCAGTCCTTCCTGTTTGTACAGCTTCAAGACCTCACAGACACCCCCCTTCCTGTTCCACACAGACCCATGACAACAGGTCACACACACAATTTAAATTGACACAATGTGTGAATTATTTTTATGTCTTTTAACACAAAATGCTTCACTGTATCAATAATGTCAAGCATGCTTGCTTAGCATGCTCATTTTAGATAATTTGTGGATTCGTTGAAAATATACAAAGAAGAGACAAAAAAAAACAAAAAACGAAATGAGCTGTTCTCATCGTCAGCCATATCAATGACAGCCCATGCGGCATATGGAAGGAAGCAACAGGCTCTGGAAGGAAACAAGAGCCCGACAGCAGCATCACAGTTGAACAAGGTCCCATAAAATACATCTGCTCTGTGTCAGCTCAACGTGCACCGTACGAAATGGCCTCATCCTGCCGCGACCAAGAGAGACAGCCTCGCTCCTCACGGACCAAGGAAAACACCAGTCTCCTACAGTACATCGTGTTATTGTTTGGTGATTTCAACACCGCTGTAGCTGTGTGGAGACATTTGGTTTGTTCAAAATGCTCTTGGAATGCACCACTCCCACTGTTGGGGTTTAAATCTCGGAGAATGGTGAGGACGGTGGCGGGGAGGGAGGGGTATGGGTGAAACAAGCGGATGGCTAGACGTGTGTGTGTGTGTGTGTGGGGGGGGGGGATTCCAAACAGGCTATGAGAGCGAGAGAGAGGGGTGGGGGGTGGGGGGGGGGCGGGGGGGGGTGAGCCAACAATACAATACCAGTGTATGTCCCACATAGCGAACAAACACAGATGAGAATGCTGAACCAAGAAGCCACACAAACATCTGATACAAATGTCACACCTGATTGGTTCTCATCAATCATCCTCACGATGTACAGACTTAAGCACTCATCTCACGAACGGCTGAAAACATGTACCCAAGACCTTGTATGATACTACATTTAGCCTACACGTCGGTGTCATTTTGACACAAGACCCCTTAATCTAATACAGCAAATAACTCCCAGTGGAACCATAAGTGTCATAGGCCTATATTGTCTGGTACTCTTACGGCAACCAACACGCTAAGCCTAAATAACGAAGCACTATGAACATGGTTTATATTACCATGAGTTAATTAAATTAATGATGAATGATGAAGTTAACAAAATAAGATATACTCACTTTTCTATTTGTCACATCCTCCCCGAGAGCTTCGATTACCCCAGAGCCCTCCATTCCCATCGTGACAGGCGGGGAGGGTAGCGGATCGTAGAGACCCTGTCTTCCCATTAACTCTGCGAAGTTCAGACCACAAGCCTTGACCCGTACGAGGACATCACCGCTCTTCAACTCCGGCTTGTTCTTCTTAACTTGGATCTTGATTTTGTCATAACCCCCGTAACCGGTTAGAACCAATGCACGGTTGGTGAATGGCTGCTCTGTAGCAGAGCCCTGCACGGGGCTTCCAGGAGACTTCTTCATCTCAACTGACGGTGTCTTCACGGGCAAGGCTTGTTGCTGCTGAGCGGTCGTCTCTTCTCCAGACATGAATATACGGCTAGATTCTTTATACTATGCACTAAGTCTGCCTCGGGCTGTACTTACACTTGCAGAAATACTTTAATGCAAGACGCGTATGATAAAACCAAAGTCTATGAGACTTTGTTGGAATCTGTCGTTGAATCACGGCCAACAACACTGGAGACACAGGGCTCTAACCTTAAAGTGACGGATTTGCAGTTTTCGCAGAGGAGATAAGTGCGAAAGCAGGGCGTGGCGAGCAGCAAAACCCGGTAAGTGGATTATCTAAGGCCTATAGGCGCATATACTTTGCAGCTAGAGCAACAGGTGAGCATATGTTCGCCTTATTCTGCGTATGATGACAAAGGCGACTATTAGGATACAATTGTAAAATGTGTGAATATTACCATTGTCTAAACACATGATTATCATAGAAATTAAATAGGCTACCTTAGCTTTTAAACTTGACAAGTCTGAATAGGCTGTATTAGTCCCATCAATATTTTCAGTATAGGGGCTCCCCTTCAGGCATATGCCTCCTTTATTTACTAGGCAGGATGTGACCTTATTCCACTTGCACGCAGTTAGTAGGCCTACTAGCCTATTCCCTGCTGCAGAAGACACTCTGGGATCATCTCATCGAGTCATTATGGCTTTTTGGTATTTTGAGTTTCAGACAGGAAATAAGGGAACGATAAAAATGAGCAACTTATCCAAGTCAGGACAGGAAATTCCTTGGTCATGTTCCATTTCCGCTCTGATGCGTAATTGACGCATCAGTTTTGGGTAAACTGAATGCGCACAGACGCGCGCGTGTGTATACGCATAATCGGTGCGCACACATTTGAAAAAGAAGAAGGTAAAAACATTCCTGATATTAGAAAATTAAGCACTTATTTAAACTGTTTAGAGTTTGCTTCGAGGATTACATGATATATTGGTAATATTAGCCCTGATGCCAGCTGCTTTTTCATCAGAATCCCGTTTGCTATGATTAGGGCTTACATTACATATTAATATAACTATTGTAAAATGCTTAGTATCTGCTAAATGCTGTAAATGTACTTGAATCAGTCATGTACACACGGTAATATCATATCATATCATATCATATCATATCATATCATATCATATCATACAGTAAATGTAGCGCCGCATATTATAGCCTACTTGTAATCGGCTACTGTTTTTGATTGACCAATGCTGCACCCTGCTGGTGAAAGAATAATAATGACATAGAAAAGATATTCATCTTGAGTTCTAATCCCACCTAATGCCCATGAAGACTGTGGATGTGAATTGCGAAAGATTGGAACTGTGGTGGATGGTATCATATAGGGCCTATAGCATATAGTCTCAAACATTAAAAAGAGGACACTAAAGCCTTTTAGTCTGGTGTAACCACCAGACCTAAAATGAGCTGAGAGCAAAGTCCGGCTAAGCAATGATATTATTCTTATACAAATTGTTGATAGATATATCTAAATTTGGGCATTGCCTTATGTAGGGTGTGTACTATGGAGGGCTATGTGCCTATTTATTTCCTGACTATACATATTTTACAGTTTTGAAACCTTCATCGACTTCCAATTGTTGGATATACTATGCTAAATTTGACCAGAAGGTGGAGCTACACACATAGCAAAAGCTCATCGTCCCATCATTTCTCTAGCCTATACGGTCCTGTAAATGTCATGTCGGCAGAAATGTTCAGCATTTTACATGCTTTGTAGACATAATTATATATGTTATTGCCTACATTAATTAGCATATGATCTATTGTTTAACTTGACGTGAAGGTGAATTTAAAGTAAAAAATCACGTCACCATAAATATTAATTGTTGTAGAAATTTGGTCAAAACAATACATTATATCTGTTTTGATCACTTTCATTTCCAGTTACCATAGGCAATTTATAGCATATGTAGGTCTAAGCTAGAGGCTACTGTACGACCGCTCTTGCACACACACACATACACACAGGCACCAGTTCGATCAATTCTATCACAGGTGTTGATGACGACTATACTAAAGATCAAATCTTAAAGAAAAAGTGCAGGAGAGAGGTTGTCATTGGCTGAACGAAATCTCGGTGGGCGGGTCCATACCTAGAACGAAAACAAACCGGCTTCTAGTGTTTCTCTATAGTCTACAAACCATGATTGAGAGCGCGTATATGGTGCCGAGTTAACAATATTGTAGCCTGTGGAATTGACGTTTTGACGCGAGAGGGATCGCAGTCACCTAGCCCCGAAAATATCAGTTGGCCTATTTTACATCTTGAGACGAAAGTTGTTGGAGTTGTAGAGAGCTAAATGACAAGAAGGCAGCGCAACCAACCCAGTCATTGATACCCAGGGCACTATGGAGAGCAAGGGGGTGAGTCGCTGTAAAATCGTGGTCGTCGGCGATACGCAGTGTGGCAAAACCGCTCTCCTCCACGTATTTGCCAAAGATTCCTATCCAGAGGTGAGAACGTCATTGAAAACGTTATAATATGAAGTATCATGCACATGTGTAACTACAATATGGCATTTTAATAAGGAAATTTCGATCTCTGCGCTTTTGCGCATCACGCGCCTTGGAGTTACAAACGCACGCTTCTGTCATTTGAACGGATAGTGTGGAAATATCAGATTTGCTTAATACTAATCTAAATCGTACTCACGATTAGGCCTGTTAACACATTTCATAGAATATAACCCACCAAGGTATACGTATGTGGACCTAGTCCATAGACTGATTAAGTTTTTAAAGACAATGCGCACAATAACAATAAATTGAATGAATAAATGGAAATTATAAAGTGTGTATTTTATTATTTAAAATAATACATTTGAATTTTAATAATGAATGTCTTTGCGGGAATAATTTATGTTCCATTTGAATGAGTTAAATTTGTAATATCCCACAGTATATTCTTAGTAATTACGCACCTCTCATTTCATTTCAGAATTATGTTCCTACGGTTTTTGAAAATTACACGGCCAGTTTCGAGATTGACAAGCAAAGGATCGAGTTGAATATGTGGGATACTTCAGGTAAGAATAATTTCAATAAATTGACTGCAGATTGCTCACAATGCAAGCGACGACTGTCCAAGTTAAGTTGTGTACAGTATCGACTGCAAGCGCCCCAGGCAATTGACTGCCAATGACGGGACACTTAGGCCATTCAGCAGAATGTCAGATTTCTAGGGAAACACATTTGCAGTGACTGGTGACAACTGTCATAAAATCAGTGTGCTAAAATCAGCGATACTTCAGTTTCAGACTTCTAGACTATCAATATGGGATAATTTAATACACAAACAGTTTAACTGCATAAAGCTCAAGTAGTCATGTTTTTTATGTGAGATTACTTTCTCCATTTTAAGACATGGTTTGCCCATAGGCCCTTTCATTCTTTTCTTTTTTTATACCACTGACGGTAACAATGGCTTAAAACATGTTCTCACATACCAGAGTGGATCTGCAGTGTCTCACATGTATCCACGCCAGCACGATGACCGAAAGACCAGTGAGGCTATAGCCAGAGATTAACATATCGTTGTAGAGGCTTGTGTTTGTTTGGGCAGTGCAGTGGGCGAGGTCACTCCACTCTGTCAGCAGCAACACGTTGCCATTATACTGGGTTGTCTCACCGCTATCGCTTTCACACCCATGAGTGGTGTGAAAACTGTTGTCTTACCGGGTAGCTTTCTATACCAAATTGTGAATCTGAGTACTTTTACACATTTGACACAGGGTGTTGCTTGGAAAAGATATGCACACTCAGCAAGCTTTCCCAGGATAAATAAAAGCTAAAAAATATAAGTAATTAGTAATAGCCTAAAAAAAAAAAATCTACCTTAAGTAAATGTGACATTGATCGAAGAAAGCCAAACAACAAATAAATAATTTTTAGACCAAGGGAGTTTCCGACCATAATTCAGTTAGTTTTCAGGTTGGACTTGGGATGTGTGCTATATATTATCTTACACATTTGGGGGTGTATCAGGAGGCACGGTGCTGTGGCCTAGTCAATGATTATACTGACTGAAGGGCATTTTTCTAACTTGGCATGCATAAAAGGAATCATTTCAACAGCACCTGTAGGCCTAATTCTTACTATACTTCTGATCTACCTTACTTATGCCATTGCTTGTAACATAGTGTGTGTGTGTGAATTGTACAGGCACCAACACACTATTTAGTGTTCACAACACGTGCTGGCGTGCTACCGTTGTGTTTACCTCACCACGACAGGAGCTGAACTGTGTCGTGGAAAGAGTGGCTGTGACAGGGATGTTTATTACACTGCCAGCTATCAGAGCAGTCTTATTCTGAGGGTCTGACATGACACCTGCAAGGAAAGCAAGACATTGTGGGATTTTAAATGTGTTTTCTTTTTCTTCTCCATGTACATTTGGAATATGACTTTCACAATGTATTGTGTTCTTGAAAGCTGGTTACATTTATTAAGACAGCTTATTATAAAAGAAGGTTTGCGTAGAAGTACAATGAAGTCTGTAGGGCTGAATCAATTTTTAATGTCAAGTCCAGTCAAGTCCAATTTGGGCAAAACGGGGAAGAAAGGGAACAGCCGTTAAACAAACTGTTCTAATTATTCCAAAGTGTGGGCGGGAGGTTTCTCCTGCAGTGAAAGATGGCGTTAAAAGTCTCCGGCTGATTAACACCAGCGAGCTTGCGCACGTTTTTTAAAGAATATATTCTACTGACATAGAGTGTGGGCCACCAAGGCCACCGTACAGAGCGGCAGAGAAGTGGAGATGACAGATGAAACAAAGCACAACAATAGCCTAGCTATATCCCCGTAAGGGAGAACGAGATAAATAAGCAGCACACTAGAGGAACGATATGTTGCACAGGCAGACAGGCTGAGCCTGTAGTCTCCAGAGCTATAGCCTCTGTCTGGGCCAATGGTATGAATTCATTAATTAATGAACCGGATACCTGACCCCCCCCCACCCTCTCCACTCTCACCCGTCTAGAGATCGTGCCACCACTTATTGGCATCTCTTCCCTCTTTGTGCTTGCACGCCTAACATCTTTTCCCATTCAGCATTTTTTGGGTATTCCTCTTCCTTGTTCCTGTCTATCGCTGTCATCAGGCGTGCCTCGACTGTCCACATTTCATTCTGCCCGTTGCTCACCTTGATTGTTATGGAATATTCCTATTCTCTCTGCATTCTATCTGCATTGTTGTACGTCACTGTGCCTAAACACAGGTCAGGATTCCCACGGTGTTAGTGTGCAATGCCCTGTACTGAATGTCTATGTTTAATTAGCGTGCCATCCGTGCTGAACCTCAGCCTCCCCATGCCTCTGTCTCCTCTCTCCTCTCTCACACACGCTACTCAGTTAGCCTTCCTTCACTCCCACACACACTCAGTCGTCATTACCAAACAGGGTTCACTGTCATCTGGGTTTTATGTGAACATCAGAGCAACTTGTAAAGTGTAATGTCATCTACCCATAGCAACAGAGTGTTGAGAATGTGCATGCACGATATAGGACTGAACCACAGTAGGGGTAGAGAAGGGTGTGACAATGTGAGTGCTTTAAAGGGAGGGGTAGAGAAGAGTGGAGACCGCCTCACGTGCTATCTCCCTGTGGAGGTTTATTTCAGTGGCTGGGCCTTTTCATCGATTGCCCTTTAGGACTGTGGATTTAGTCAGATCAGTCCTGATCTGCCCCTCTGGGGAATGTACTAGTCACCAGCATCCCTTCTCTCAGTATCAACATATTCATCTAGTCAAGAGGAAGGACGGTCCTAAAAATACATCTAATCGAAATGTATTAGAATCACGCAAAGCTTTGAACCGTAACTAAAACAAATGTTCTAAATACGACTATTAGTAATCATGATGTAATACTACATTACACATATAACTATTCCTTAAACCTTTCTGTCTCATACTTTATTGTAAGCACAAATACAGGACATTATAAAACAGTATTGTATTATCAAATGTCCTGTCAATATACAGTCAGAAAACAATACGAACACAAAGGTATGGCTGACGAAGAAGACCAGAAAGCTAAGAGACATTTACGATGAGGCAATCTGAAGCTGTGCAATAATAGTTATGCAAAACAAAATGTTTTGTACAACTTGTTTCGACCCTCAAGGGGAATTCCAGACATAAAGTGGAGAATGTGAAGGGATTAGGATAGAATAGTTTGGTTGGTAATGCCCATCTGAAAGGACGTGTGTTCCATCCTCAATGTGCCCGGCCTACCTGTCCTTGAGCAAGATGACTAACCCCTGTCTCATCTGCTCCTTAACACTTGGTAATGTACTCACTGTGAGTCACTGTGGATAGAAATGAATCAATGAATCAATCATCATTTGAATGACGTCTACAACCAGTACTTAGCATTTTATAATATATTGTACGCTTGCTCCTGATTTGTAAGATTCCTTCATTATTATGATCAAACCTGAGGGCATGAACTCAGCGCTATAGGGTGGCTGCTGTAGGCTACCAAACAGGCATCCCACAGTCTGTCAATTAGCTGGCTCAACCTGCAGGCTCACTTTGAGCCCGTCAGTGGACGAGAAAGGAATCGAGGCGAGCTCATTTCTCTGTCATGCCCGTATCGACTAGTGGCCTGACAAGGGGAAAGTGAATAGCATTGACTTTCAGTCCAAACTGTTAGTTAGCTCAGGCGTTAAGTAGAAAAATAATTTTCACAGGACACTTGACGAACACTTAATTCTGAGATGGCAACATGGCTTTAGAAGTGTTATCGGGGGGGGGGGGGGGGGAATCGA
>JAODUK010000589.1:0-18878 GCA_027564635.1 Typhlichthys eigenmanni | reverse complement strand
CCCCCCCCCCCCCCCCCCCCCCCCCCCCCCCAAACGACAGACATTGGGACACAACACAATACGCGTATCTCCGTCGTTAGACTGTGTTTCCACACACATGCACCGTATCTGCTGTGCCGTAACAGCTCCGACTCTCGCGTCTCTTAGCCTGTTGCATCCATCTCACATATAAAAAGGGCCGTGCGGCTGGGATTTCTTTAACAAGCCATCATTCATTCATGAGCAGGTCTTATGAATCTTGGTGCGTCTGCCTTGGCTCCTTGGAAGCGTACCCGTATTTGCTCTGGGAGAAGCTGCACGAGTGACACCTGACTCCGTGACAAAAGCCCCAGTAAAGAATGAGTGCGGTGTGGTTAAGTGTTTCAAGTGGCTTTATGGGGCAGCAGGGTGAGTGGGGTGGGCAGGTGATAGTAATAGAGGGGGCTGGGGTAATGATAAAGAGAGTACTAGAGTCTTAAAATAGTCTGTGTTGAAGTGGAGTGCTCCCAGCCACGCCTGAGAGACTGTTCAGTGGAGCAGAAGAATAAACGAGTGTCAGTATGGTTTTATGGCGCAGGCCTGCGCTCCTGTTGGCCACGTCTGATACACTCATGGTATACACTCTTGGAAGCCATTAGGAAAGACCCCAGGAACATTGAAAATCAATGGCCTAGATGTGTGTCCGCTCCCAGGGGACACCCCAGCCATCCCGCCCGGACTCACTGGCTCACTTAGGCTCTGACTGCTCAGTTACACACGTGCAAGCAGGCAGGCACGCACGCATGTTAACACACACACACACACACACCTACACGCATACACACAGACACGCACGCTTACACACACACACACGCACACTAACCTACTCTTTCTACGTTCTTTGAGGACTCTTCTCCAAAATATGTCCATTGTATTGTTGCAAACATTTGCAAAACCTTTCTTTTACATTCGATAGCCAAATGATGGTCATCTAGAAGTAAATGATATAACGTCTCATCTAAGCTTTGCTAAAATAATAACTGGGGGACTATTTAGCTGGGGATACAAGCCTGGAATTTATCGTTCTCCCTGCATGGGGAAACAAGTAAAGACCCTTAAAGCAAAGTCCGAAATTACTGTAGGTTTGTGGCTTAGCTCAGACTTAGTACAATAGTAATTTTCTGAAATCAGCTAAGATTAAAATTTTTCAAGGAAAATCAATATTCGGACAAAACACAACAGATCAATCAGTATATTACATTGATTGACATTCTAAGTACATTTTGTAGAATGTCTTGCGTAGACATACACACACACACACACACACACACACACACACGGCAGCTAAAAGGGTCAAGCTCCTTGATCACAAAAACCCCTCTTTCCCTTATCTATAATGCAGGATGTCGCTATGACCACCCCATGCTATTCTGAACACAACACAAAGTAACTAGGCTTAGCGGAGCGGTGACCCTATATTTACTGAGCATCAAAACAGATCTGCTTTTATCAGTCTGTTTGTCAATGGTAGACAAAGCTAATACGAGGTTTGTTGATCCCACAAATACCACCTGGTGGTTTCACAGTTATGCTTTTTTAAATCTTCATGAACATTTCTTGATATTGACCAGATGTTTGTATCTGCAGCATAGATGATTAGTTATGAGTGAAGTTGACAGCATATAAACACACACCATGAGCTTAATGCTACGGGGAATAGTCCAGACACCAGCCTACAGTATTATGTCCTCCATCATTAATCAAAGGGAGTCCTGCAGATTTACTGCTGATTTCAGGCAAAGTTGTGCTCGCTGGCAGCATCAACCCTCTGTGGCCACTGACTTGTGAAAGATACTCCTGCACTTGGCATCGCTCACACTGGGGTACACACACTGACATTCAGCTGTTGGTGGGACTGATTGAGTGAATAGGAAAACATTGAAAAACAATCCAACTAGACGATAACAGCTGTATTAGCTGTAGCAGTCGTATTGATGCACAGGGCTCAGAAAGTGAAAATGTACTTGATGTCAATTGAGAATACTTTTCAAAGATCCCTGCTACCCTTTTGTATAATAACTAACCTGACACATATACGGTACCTATGCAGTAAGTGGCTGAGGGCTGGCATGCTTTCCCTGCTCACAGTGAAATGTGTTAAATATAAGAACACCACTGGTATGATATGCAGCATAGACCCGGGCAGACTCATTAATGCTCAGTAAAGCAGCATATAGCATCAATCCATATTTGATCTCAAGTCCAGGTTTATAAATTACAAAAACAGTTGAGAGACAATTCTTTTAGGTTTCATAATGATCAACCTCAATTACGGTGCTCGATCTCGGCCCCTCAATACACTAGGCTTATTTAAATCATGTATTCATAATGATCAAGATCAATTACGGCCCTCGATTCGGTCGCAAATTCACAAGGCTTATTTAAATAGTGTACAAAATGGGGAAAAAAAAGCCCTCCATATGACACCTGCTGGAAAATCTGTACACATACGTGAAATAAATGTGCACTCTAGACGTGTGTGTGTGTGTGTGTGTGTGTGTGTGCGTGTGCATGTGCCTGCCCGCCCGCCTGCCCGCCCTGTGGGACGTCTAACAGCACAGTGTGCGATGTGATCATCTACATCTCCAGCCAGCCCACCAACCACATTTCTCTATGATAATCATCAGTGTGGCCTATGCAGACGCTCCAGTCATTGTCAGGCTGTGACCGCTCTCCCCATGCAAGAGTACAAACCGTGTGTCGGTACATTATCTGTAGGTGGTGCTATTTTAGAATCCAGATGGTGCTGCAGTACGAATGAAAAAGTGACAATATGCTCTCTAATCCTCACTGGCCTTCTAGTCTGTATGAAAATATACAATGGCCAAGGCTTTGTAGAAGAGGCTGAACTGGAAAGGCTTTAATATTAACATTACATTGCATAACATTATAGGCCTGCATTATCTTGCAGTGGAATGAACCACAATGTCAGGATAAATAATTGATTTTAACAGTTTGTGTGCAAACAGTCTTGTATGGGTATATATTTTTTGAGTGATTCTGAGCCTTAAATACAAGTTAAACAAGATGAGAGAAAAATCACAATATCATTCAATAGGTTTTATATTAAATGCCACCAATGAGCTACTGTAAGAAACCGCTGTTTAAAACCTATAAGTCACGTGTAATTATCATATAATTTTAACACTTAAAAGTTCCATTCTCTATACACTCACGTTGCAGATTCGTTTGAAGTGTATATACAAAGTGAAATGTGCCTTTAGATTGCCGGAAATGTTTTTGGGAAGGTATTATATAAGAATAACTAATTGTGGCGGTTTCTTACTGTAGGGTCATTATGAATGAATGCGGCTGCTTTCTTCTCATGCCTACCTCTGATTGTTTTCTTAAGCTTTTTAAGCTAAATCAGCCGTGAGGGAACCATGGCCTCATACAGCAACAAGAAGTACCAGTCCGGCCGCTTCTTCAAGCAGTGACACATTGTTGGTGTCTTGTACACAGGAGTCAACTGTACAGTATAGAACATATCGTTAGGGAAATACAACAAAAGATAGACAGAGATCAGATAATAACAATATTTTACAATACGTAACAAAACAAAGCTGTGTGGTGTTCACGCGCTACAAATGTTCCATTCCTAACATCCGAGGAACACGGGGTGAGCTCATGCTAGCAGACATCAAATGTGACAACCCCACATTGAGTCACAGCATGACGTTGTTCTTTGAAAAACACTACATTATCCTTTGTGTCAAAATGTATGCAGCACCTAGTGCATACAACTTGACATTAACAGCCATTGTCAGGAATTTTATGAATGTACCAGTGAAGATGACAGATGAGCGCTATGAAACATAAATACATAGGTTCTCCAGCTAATGCCATCACTGACTACAAAGTGATAGCAAGTGATTATCACTAAGATTAACATGAATTGCTTGAAATTGTTCTAAATTGTACACAGGGACATGAAATGTACATGTACAGTATATCTCATAGTATAGTGGTCTTTTTTTTTTATTATTATTATTTTTTCTGGAATCTGGAACAATCCTTAAGCTAATCATTTATCAGAGAATGTAGTGGGAGGCAGATGGGTTGAGGTTTCATTGTGCTATGCCAGAACAGCAGGCATCCTCCCGTGGGGAGCATCCTACTACAGGTCTCAGCGAGGGTCAAAAAGCTGAAAGGATCAATAAACATTAGCTTCTATTCCGGTGATAAATACAGATCAGGTCACATCAGGTAACCTTCACACCAAACACAGGCTTATATGTGTATGGAGACTGCATGCACTAGTGACTCAAGCTCTGCAAAGGAGCCAATAACCTTTTAGTCTATACTTGTACAATACATTAAGGGAATTGTATTATTAATACGATATGGCTTATAATTATGATAGCTAACACAAGCATTTGGTCCATCAGAAAATAAAAATATTGTTGTGTATATGACAGGCACATATAAAGCCCATTATTAAAAGATAGAAAATATATTTTTTAAGGGGCCATGGTCAGAAATAGAAGAGGAGAGTTGTTTGATGTAATGAGACATTTATTCTGCTAGCTAGCTGATAAATATCTCACTTGTATTCACCTGTATTTTTAGGCTAATTTGCCAGCCAATTCAGCTGTGCGTGAATGTAATGCTTCCTAGCTTTTATAGGGCGTGTTTCAAAACAAACGACTGCAGGAAAAAAAACCCAGCCTAAAATTCCTTTTACAATTATATAAGGATATATTAATGGTGTTTCATAAACCATTCTTCCATGCTTATTCTTCCGCAATGCCTCCTTGAAAGGTTTTGGTAAAACTTTTATTTAATTAAACCACATAATGCAGAATACGCATGTTGAATTAATCGTCATTAATTAGTGGTGACTTAAAAGCGTAGTATATTTATTGGTCAGATGGGGCAGAGCGAACATCATGTGTGCAAAGGTATATTGATAAAAGATATTGATAGGAATTTTACTGTCCTTTGTTGCAGTAACTGACAAGTCCCTATTGGCTCTCGAAGCCTTTGTATTGAACCGTATTTAGGCGCTGAGAATTGATAAAGCCATGCCACCCAGACTAATGTGCTTTATGAAAAGCACATTACAATTACAGATGTCACTGAAATCAGCCAGGTTGTACTTTTGGGTTGTGTTTTTATTCAGACTGCATTGTAACACGATACATTCTTAAACGTGTGGACTGATAAGTCGTTTGTTATTTTGCGACTGCCTGCAGCAGCACTAATGATAGCAGCTGACCAAAAGACATTACTCTGCATAAGATGTAGCCTACATAGGCTTGTCTCACTTGCAAAAGTGCGAGCCAAGCAGCTCTGAAACTAATGACTTCCTTTGTGGCATCCCTTGCTGTTGCCCATATCGCTCAAGCAATATTTTATAAATAGATTTGCGTGGCAACAGGTAAAATGAGACTATGGTACAGTGTGTACAGTATGTCATTTGATACAAATGGAACCACTAGCTGATAGATGTTTAATTATAAACAGTGTCTAGAATATGGCATTCATTGGACAATAATTTTCTCTCATCATAATAATAAAGGTGAAAATACAGCCAGGAATGGGTTAAGGAGAAACTGAGTTTTAGTGGAGCCAGCGAACATCTGTGGAAGATAACAGGGACCATAGGTAGCTTATTAGAACCACTAGGGGCCCATAAAAGGATTTGTACACTCTGCAAGGGGCCTGCGTTCCCCTTAATAGAGAAAGTATGCGAACATGTTAGTCCTCCATGTCTTGTTTATTAAGGGGAGATGGGGTTGTATGTGAATTGAAGTCAGAACCAGTTCTAGTTTCTACCACACAACACAACTACCTCTTTACATTCTTCCACCCGCCCAAGGTCTTCTTTATACAGACACATCCACACCAGAGAGAGCATGTGTTTCTCTAGTGAGAGCCAGGTGGCCTGTTTCAACGTGCGCACACACACAATCTCTAAAACACACACACACATGCACGCAATACTGTGATGTGACAGTAAAAGTCACTTACCCATGATTGAATTGGTTTGGATCGGATGATTGCTGACGGAGCACTTTTGCATCGACAAGGTGACGGTTGTGGTGTAGGTTTGGGGATAGACAGTGTACATCAGTCAAGATTGGAGAAATGTGCGTGGGACTTAAGAGGCCTAGGAGTGAAAGGTTGTGGCCTTTAGTTTTATACCCTTGAAGAAGACAGCTTGCCTGTCGAAACGTTGGACTATTAAACGTTTTGGTTTGCATCGGACCCCATCTTCTTTATGTGGCCTTTAGTTTGACATTTCTGGCCATGGAAACGACACACAAATGTTTTTTGCTTCACCGTTCATCTTTTGACAAAACTATGAATCAAAATCAAATATGGTCTTACTAGATTGAGGGTCTGATGTCACGGTGCGGCGTTGGCGAGTGCAGGGAGACAAGGGCACACATGGTAGCAGTGGAATGCACGAGCTGCCGCTCGGCGTTTCATGAACACAAACACAAAACTCAAACACAGCAGGCGTGCGACAGTCACTAAACTTACATCTGGAAAGCAAACACTGCAAACACTGCTAACTAACCCACAAAAGAACAAAAAGACGTCCCAGCCTACATCCACACAGCTGACAACAATCCACTGTGTGGATGTGGGGCGCTGGGAGCACAGGCCGGTGTCTGCCGAATGGGCCCGCACCGGCGAGACTAACAGGGAACAGTGATGCGCCGTCACTCTGCGCAGCCCCGGTTGTTACAATGACTCTTTGTTTTACATTATATCTATGATACAAAAATCTATGTAAAAACAGGACCAGTGATTTGTTTCTATATTCATTAATTTTTTCGTATTTTCTGTTATACTGCCAAAGTTGCGTCCTTGGTGACAAAAGGATGTATTGTAGTAATTGTCATTACAGTTACTGTCCCCTGTGGCTAGTAATGTGTAGGCAAGGCCGGGTCACAATGCTACATTCAGATAGGACCCCGAGACAAAAAAAAGCCACTGTGAAAGACCAGGTGACACTTTGTTAAAGCCATCCATTATATCACTGTCACATGTCTATCTGTTAACTTATTCAGGTCGTCAGGCTGTTGGCCAGGGGCCGTGAATGAGACTCACCCTGTTCATTTCCAAAGCCATTAATCACATCCAACACAGTGGCCTTCTCTCACAGTAATGCTAATTTCAATTCACTAAGATCAAGTAGCTACATGGAATGTTAGACAATAATCATGCACTACTGCATGTGTGCATTGCTAGGCTATTAATAAAGGATTCTAAGTTATTACACACTTTTTTTTAGGTATTTAGCAAACCTAAAAGTACACGCTTGTCTGTGCCTATAGGTTCTGCCTACTATGACAACGTGCGGCCTTTAGCCTATCCTGATTCAGATGCTGTGCTCATATGCTTTGACATCAGTCGACCGGAGACGCTGGACAGCGTGCTGAAAAAGGTCAGTGGATGATTAAACAGTGTGATCCTATTGAGCTTCAACTACTGTTTCAAATGGCGTTTTGTTCAGCTGGGAATGGCGAAGAAACGGGAAAGATTCTGGAGCTCTAAGAACTACTTTTGAGCTTCGAGGACCTCTGAGTTCACGCTGATTGTTAAATATGTGCACATGTTTGGAATCCTTTCATTGTGAAAACATTCCTGTTGTCAGCAAAGTCACTCACCAATGACATCATCAAAGCGAGACCAGTTCTAAAACATTCAGGGTTCACTAGAGATCCAACTTGAACTTTGACCTTATCAAATTCCCCAATTATTCTGCGTTAACAGTGATGAATATGTCCGTCCAACAATGGATGCACGAGATTCCAATGTGACATGTATGTCTCACTCAACTAATCTTTGAAGGAAAACAATGCCTGGTTTTAGGAAATTCACACCAAAGCATTCCGAGCATTCCGCATTTTGGAAGTTTTTATTTATTTGTGGTTACGTTTTGGCAGCATTCATTTGAACTATTATTTGCTTTGTCATTCTTTAGAAAATACCAAGGTTTAGCTTGCCTTTCAAAATTCCTTTTGAAATACAAAGCACTGCTCATTTTCCTGTCTACATCATGTATTTTCTCCTCACCAACCCTTTCACCTGACAATTCTACTTTTAGAAAGGTTATTCTTTCTTAACACTAAGCCGAAAAATACCCCCTGACACCCGATTGCTTTCCTTTTTCCTTTGTGCTTGCATTGTTCTCTTCAGTTCAGCCTTTCTTCAATCACACCTTTAAATCTCCCATTTTAGACTCCCTGCCTAAAACCTTATCCCCAGCTCTCACTTTTTATACCTTCATGCCTTGGGCTCAACCCTACAATTTTTCTCACTTTCTGTATTTTACAACTTCCTGACGCACCAACAGCCTGCCCCCTCCAATCTTCCATGCAATGTCCTTCTATCCATCTACATAATAACATGGCGGCATTGGGTTCCATGTGAATGAAAGGCCGAGTTCTGAAAGAGTTGTGATGGCTATAGCTAAACCCGCTACAGATGCTCTGCATACTTAGAATTTTACTGCCACAGAACACAAGCTATATGATGGTAACAGAAATGGTAGCTAGCTACACTAGCTAGCTACACATGCATTTGGGTGATCATGAAAAGGTGTAAATGGTAAATGGACAGCATTTATGTGACGCTTTTCCAACCTGCCGGTCACTCAAAGTGCCGTACATGATTGCTTCTGCTTCACATTCACACAAGCACACACACACACACCCTCATACACTGACGTGTAGTGTAAATTCACCTCTAAGGACTACGGGCTTAACGCTACCAGTAATACGTCAGATGTATAATGCAAACTTCCCTCTAGGAATACAAAATCAATACACGTCCTCCATAAAAGGATAATGTCTCAGTAGATTATGTGGGCATTTTCTTAATCTGTTGGTCTATTAACATGACAATTAAGGTTTAAAGAAGGGTCACATCATTCAATTGGCCAATTACGAGAGGGCTAATAACAAATCAATTAACTTAAAAGCATCCTTTCAGAAACCGATGGGTGACACACTGTCCTTATAGTGTGTCCTTATGTCCTCTGATGATATTCCTGCATGTAAATGTGCTTTTATTGTCACATACACATGCATGTAGTGAAATTCATCCTCTGCATTTAACCCGTCCCTCAAGAGAGCAGTGGGCAGCCGCTGTGCAGTGCCCGTGAATCGGAGCAGCGGGAGCGGTATTGCAATCACTTTACCGCACCGTTGTTACGAAAAGAGAGCTGAGCCGGAAGGCAAAGCTCTTGATCTTCTGTGCAATTTTCATTCCTGAGAATGAGATCACGGGTATAAGCGGTAGAAATGGGTTTTCTCAGGAGGGTGGCTGGTCTCTCCCTTAGAGATAGGGCGAGAAGCTTGGCTACCCGTGAGGAACTCGGAATAGAGCCGCTGCTCCTTTGTGTCGAAAGGAGCCAGTTGAGGTGGTACAGGCATCTGGAAAGGATGCCCCCTGGGCGCCTCCCTAGGGAGGTGTTCCAGGCAGGTCCAGCTGGGAAGAGGCCTCGGGGAAGACCCAGGACTAGGTGGAGAGATTATCTCCACCTGACTGGGATCCCCCAGTCAGAGCTGAATAATATGGCTCGGGAAAGAGAAGTTTGGGGTCCCCTGCTGGAGCTGCTGCCCCCGCGACCCGACTATGGATAAGCGGATGATGATGGATGGATGGATGGATGGATGGATTAACAAAATGTAACCCTTTCCACTATCAATTAGTATTGTATATATGAAAAAGGAATCTTACTTTTTCTTCACCTTCCATACTTCATACGTTACCCTACATGCCATGCAATGACATCTTCTTACATTAACACAAAAAAGAAGTCGCTCGCCCTGTGGGCCCTTTGTGAGTCATACTGTAAATCGCAGCTATTCACCAGTAGCGCGCCGTTTGTTAGAGAGGCTTATTGAAGGCTGGAGCGCGCAGTGCAGAACGCCTCGACATGCCGGAGCCCAGATCAACAGTGACACAGGCATCTGGGAGAAAAAAGATCTCTTTGTATTGGAAAACAAATGAAGACACAGTGCTTAAAGTGGTTGCTTGTGCCATGGTGCGAACTGCAAAGGGATAATGAACAGTCGGGGGAGAGAAGGAGAGCGAGAGAGAGAGAGAGAGAGAGAGAGAGAGAGAGATGGTGTCTACGCTCACTAATAAGTATTGTCTGCCTCCCGTCTTTTCACAACGTGCACACAGTGGCATTTGTTCCATCTGTGTGGTTCATGGGAAGATGATCACTTATCTCTCTGTGGTGGACTTTCCATGTGACCACTGTCAAACATGCTGTTCAATGACGCAATGCACTATTAAATGGTATTCAGACACAGCATTCAAGTCAAATGCTGCATAGTCAAAATAATCCATAACGGAAATGCAGTTCCAAAATACAATCCAACATCGTTAGTCCGGGTTTATGATGATCCATCATCCATCATCCATCTATCCATTCATCAGTCAAGGATCCCTAGTTCCATCTATCCATTCATCAGTCAAGGATCCCTAGTTCACTCATAACTGCCCTAATGTCGATTCTCTGTTAATCCTCAGTGGCAGGGAGAGACCCAGGAGTTCTGTCCTAATGCCAAAGTGGTGCTGGTTGGCTGCAAGTTGGACATGAGGACAGACCTCAATGTCCTGAGGGAGCTGTCTAAGCTAAGACTAATCCCCATCACCCATGAACAGGTGAGGAGAGCTTAGAGTATACAATGTATCACTGTAGGTGTACCTGCTTGCTAATGTCATAGGTAAATGCACATGTGTAATCAGCCAATCAAGGCGCACCTACAGTTGTTGTTCAGACTAAGAAAGAAAATGTGGTCAAAGTTAAATATGTGGAATTATTTTTGGAGGCTGTGGTTTGAATATCTGCCGACTGCCTGGTCAGTCTTCACACACAACTGTCTCTAGAGTTTACAGAAAATGATGAAAACACACACACACACACACACACACACACACACAGTGAGCGGCACTTCTGTGGGCGGAAACGCCTTGTGGGCGAAAGTGCCTTTTTAATGGGAGGTCAGAGGAGAGTGGCCAGCCTGGTTCAAGCTGACAGGAAGGTGACAGAAACTCAAGTGACTCAGTAACGTGTCAGAACTTAAACAAGTAGGTGGGCTAAAGCAGCACATCACAAGAGACAGGTACACCTAATAAAGACTATACATTTGACACTTGGATGTTCAGTAGTTATAATTATAATATATTAAGCACAATCTCTCATTGAATGTCCATTGAAATTCACTAGCAGCAACAGTATAGCGATGTCATATCACTAACTACTAACACTGAACCTTACAAATGTCAAGGATGAAATAGTAAAGCAATGAAAGGCCTCGTAACTTTCTTGTACCTGCAATTCTTTAAGTCACTTAACACTCTGCATATCATAGAAGCACTACATAAAAGTGTATATCCAGGAATTATGAAGATGAAAGACCAGTCTGACCATTTCCAGAAGGAAACCCGATACTGTGCATGTGCAATTTACATCAGCAGTGTCATTCACAAATTATTTTTTTAAGCTTATTGATGTATTAAAAAAATGATTGGTTCCCTTTTATGCAAATATTAAAAATTACAGATCACAACTCCCAGATATAAAATCTTACAGACCATTACAAATCTGACGCCAGACTGAGACAAACAGTATAATGTGCGATTAAATATTTGTTTGATTTTTAATATCTTAGGGCAATGAACAGTAGCAAACAGGAATATTAATAGCCTGTTTTCATGCAGATGTGATTATCTCTTTCATATGAACCAGTTCTCAAAATAAAAAAGGTTGCATAATAACAACCTTGACTTTCCTGACAGTAACAGCATCAAACTCTAATCGTGATGTGCATGGGATAAGCATTTCTCTATTTAATTATACAGATCTTCTCAAAAAAGAAGCATACACCATGTTGTCTTCAATGAGCTTAATTTCAAGAAAAGCCATGTTGCTAATTCAAAGCAAATGGCAAACATTGTAGACTTTTAAACTTCAGACAACCAATGAAATGCACAGGGAAAAATCAGTCCCCAGAAAGAGGACTAACACTGTACTTTTCTTATCAATTAAGGTCAAAAGTGTTAAGAGTATTTCTATGGGTACATACAGTATACTGTAAGCACATACTTCAACCTAACCTGACATGCCAGAGGAAATGTTGTCACAAGTCCATCTGGGGAGCCGTACATTGAAACTGTTTGTGAATGGCTGTACTTTCAAAAAAATACTTGACTGTTGATTGGATGAATCATCTGGTCGTTTTCGCTGTCGGCACCATGGTCGGCACACCTAAACCACGCCTGTATAGCTATAAACACGACGCTGATTGGAAAACCACGGCCGTATAGCTATGAACACGACGCTGATTAGAAAGTTAAGTTGCTACTCGGACTCATTCAAAATGATTCCGAGGCTTTCCAGACTGATTCTCACGGCAAAATTAAACTGAACCTCGCGAGGCAAACTTCAACCCGTCTTGTCATACAGATTGGTTTATAAAAACTAAAAAAGCGTAATAAAATAAGTTATTCGTTGTTAAATTATATCATATTTAAAACTATACAGTATGATAGTACTCTTTTTCACCAATGTACCCATACAGTGTAGCCTACTCCCGATGCTTCATGACCAGTAAAGGGTTTGAAGCCATGTGCTGAAGAAACAGAGAATGACAGAGCAATGGTAGATATACATAGAAGTTGGATAAGTGCATTAAGTAACTAGACCTACGGTAATCCATACATAGAAGATGGATAAGTGCATTAAGTAACTAGACCTACGGTAATCCATAGACATTTGGTTTGGCGATATACCACACAGTCCTACAAAGAGAGCATCACTGCTATTTTAGAAGACACAAGTCTGGAGGCTAAAAATCAAAGCACATCTCCAGACATCACCATCTTCTTGATCAAAGACTCATCATTTCAGGGAATAGATTTAGTTGAGTTTCACAGTTGCATATACAGTACATAATGAATATTTAATAGATTTGGAATAAAATTACATTAATTATAATTGTTATATCTAGAATTTGAGTAGTGTAATACGTATGGTTAACCATAAAGCACATCTGAGAAAGTTTCAGGTTAGTATATCCTGCTTTTGGCTTAATAACCAGAAGAGCACATTGGTTAAAAGTGCTAATGCACAATTAAACATAGTTTAAATGCTTTATACGTGCTTCCTATTAATGCTAATCCAATGTTCATTGGATTTATACCGGTAAATGCTGGACAGAATTCACTGTGGACTTCATGGTGGACTGGAAGTTAGAGATATACAAGTTTAAAGATAAAATAAGATAAAAAGTAATTTGCAACAAAGCAAGCCCACATTCTCAAAACACACACACACACACACTTAGATTTTGATAGTTCTCCTGAACACTCTTTGGATTAAATATACTTTACAGCTCAATTCAACCTACCAAGAGGTCTGCAAACACTACATTCCAAGTCATATATTGGTTTCACTGAGATGTTTTCATTTTTCCTTCTCTAGGGCACCAACTTTGCCAGGCAGATCGGAGCTGTGGCCTACGCCGAGTGCACATCCAAATATTCAGAGAACAGTGTCCGCGACGTGTTTCACGTAACGACTTTGGCGTCCGTGGCGCGCCTCCATCGGCCACAGCTCAAACGTGCTGGCTCGCGGCGGGGCCTCAAGCGGGTCTCGCAGCAGCCGCCCCGGACTGAGATTCACGAACACCCACCTGCCATCAGAAAGGACCGGGCCAAAAGCTGTGTGTTGATGTAGGTCCGGAGTGCACCATGGTCCCAGCCGGGGGGGGGGGACTTAATTTATTGGCTATTCCTCGTCCGTTGTTTGCACTCCATAAAAAGGACGTGAAACGAATGGTTCTTCTGGAAATTGTTTGTCTCTCATTGACAATGACTCATTGTGATTTTTCCTTGTGGCCCTGCATTCAGCAGCGAAAGCCACTGAGGTTGTGTACTGTAACTGTTTTTCTTCACCCATTAATAGGAGCGAAATGACAAAATAACCATGGTCACTAATGGGTTTTCAAACTAATTCAATGAAAATTAAGGGCATATTGAATGGCAAATAGCGTAAGATGTTATTCTTGCTCTATTTGCCAGTTTCAACACGAGATGACAGCAGGCAGCAAAAGGTAAAAACAGAGTGGTATTTACCTCTATTACCTGATTTCCCCCCCAATGCGGTTGTGTATTTTAGTAATTGAAGCACAATGATGAAGCCAGAACAGGCTGCACAGGTGGCCGGTAAATGTCAGGGCATATTGTTGTTCTACTGTATAAATGATCAGTAAAAATAAAAGAATTCTAGCCTTGAGTGATAGACATAAAATAATGGGCCAAGATAAAGTACATTTTCTAAAAACCACAAGTGCTTTTAAGATGTAAACTGAATAATCACTCATTACGTATTATTGAAGTATCGTTATATTAATATTGTTCCTGAGAATACGTAGTCGCAGACGAAAGAAAAGAGTGATTGTTATGCTGTATGTAATGTTAAAATAAAAAGAACTTGCTCTGCTAAGCGGTGAAGAGTCTTTAATATACAGTACAACACATGCATTTAACTGATCTATTACACATAAGATAGGATAATAAAAATAATTCCTTGGGAAGGAGCCCATCTTTGACATGTAACCTTTTCTGCTCTGGAAGATAATGCGTTCTTGCATTTCAGTTCAGTGGAGGAGTGAGACAGTATTGCCAGCACTGAACATTTTGTTTATAGAAGAAGACCGACCATTTCTCTTTTAAAAAGCGCTTTCTGTGGAGGCAAGACATTTATTGTGGAGGTCCCAGACCCAGTGAACTGTGTTCTACAGAATTAGTTTAGACAATCCAATGCAATGCAAAACAATACATACAAAGCAGCCTAAAACGGTAGGAGCACCAAGAGGGCATCTAATAAGCTTTTTCAGATATCTGATCACAATGTTAACAAAAACAGTCTTTTAATTATAATATAAACTAAAGCCAAACCAGCACAGCTGCTTAATTTGAATATGTAAAATTCTATTGCCTGACCTTTAACTATAACCGCATTTACTCTTCACCATGCATGGCTAAGGCACCTGAAGCAACACACTGCATTCTGTTAGCCAGGGTGAAGTGACATTTCACAGCATTGCTGCCATGTCTGTACAGGGAATGTGAGGAAGCGTTGTGATTTGCCGAGCCAGACTGCAGCTGACCCATACTCAAGAAGACATTTAACTTTGACTTCAAGGGCGTCTAGGAAAGAGGTAGACGGTAGGTTTGATATGAGTTGGAGCAGTGCCGAGTCGAGGATCTGTGGTGAAATGGGAAGGTATAGTGGCAACTGAAAAGTGCCTGAAATAAAAGGATATCTGGGTGAAGTACCCTGGAGGGTTGTCAACCTGGCTCTCAAAGCAGAGGGTACAGAAGTCCTGGATGCTTGGTCACTTGTGGAATGTGGGAAATGGCTGGATAGAGAGGGTGGAATCAGAGAAACACTAAGAGAAATTGTGAGAATGCAAATGTCAGGCTGACAGACAGGACTATGTCTCGCAGCTGCCTCAACGTTTGTGTGATGGAAGTGGGGTATTAATACTCTTTTGGCATGCTATTTTGGCTGATCAAATGTTTTCACAAACCTTGAGCCAACTCCTAACTTCATTAGATTTTGATTGGATATAACATTTTATGACTAAAGTCACACACAGGAAAATTCATCATAAAACAGTTTTGTCAGAGTGTCTTTGGGGATTTATAGTAACTATGCCTAATGACACCGCAAGATGCAAGTCAATTTTATTCATATAGCCCTTAATCACATTGCAGTCGCAAAGGGCTTTACAGCCTACATTTCACATGGAAACAAACAACACCCCCTAAACCTGCTCCTCCCCAAGTAAGAAAGTTTTAGCAAGTAAACTAAAATACACAGCTCACAAGGCAAAACAAGATATATTAACCAATGTACGATACTTTGGATATCCTAACTGTATTATTTAGTTAGCAAATTGTGAAATTGTGTTTTGTTTATCAGCTTCTGACAAAGACTGAGAAGATATTGATTTAATGCCCCCCCACCATTATATCCACCATTAGCTGCACTCAAAACACACTTTATGAGGGTATGTTTATCATTTGAATCCTACAAGAACTGGTCAATGACCACCCAGGATCCAGCCTACTGCATCTTTAATGCTCTGCCTGGTTGCTCAGTGTCCATAAACCACAAAAACGAAACACTCTGAGGACCCAGACCTAGCCATTACAAGTTGATTTAACCCTGTATTTGCCCCGACTATTAGATTGGTAAAGATGCAACATGTGTAAGTCCAGCAAGGAGAAACAAATAATCTGTTATGCAAGATACACCCTGATAACGGTAATGGCTGCCTTGTCCGTGGGAGATTTTGCCATTAAAAATGTAGAACCCATTTAAACACTATGTAAAATTTCAGACATTAAAAATAAATGTGGCTCCCGCCATGTGTGCTATAGGGCTCCTTCTGTTCTCTCGATGTGACAATGAATGAGGCACTTCAATGGTTTCAGTCCAACAGTCTGCTCCATTAGCGTGCGCGCGCGCACACACACACACACACACACACACCACACACCCATACAGTCACTGTGATAAGGACACTTAACTGGGGGTGAGAAACATAAATCCTAAAGGTCACAATGATAAAAATATAAAAAACTCTAATTATAATGTAACAGCAAGCAAATTTGTGGGGGGTTTGACATACTTATCCACAGTATTGGCTTGAGTGCTTCCCTGGCCATGACTTGACAAAGTGTTTCGACAAGTCAGCAGTGTGCTCATTTATCCAGCAAACAAGGTACACTGGTGCAGGGTTTGAAGCCAAAAAGACATATATTTCTTCCGCCAAAATGCAACACAAATCCTGGGGGATGGAAGGGAAAAGCAAAACTAGTGTTCATCGGGGTTCTATGGCACGACAGCAAACAGGGTCATTGCAGATAAACACACTCATTATTCCACAGCTCAGCTGCTAGACTGCTGAGCACTGATATGTGTGTTTGTGTGTATGTGTATCGGGTGCTTGAGGTTTCCTAACACCACGTAACTTGCATTTAGAAGCGCCACAGCGTCAAAATGAAGCAGGTTATGCTCACTATAAGAGAGCATTTGCACGACACAGGTGATTATTTTTGTTTGTCTACCTGGGAACGGCATTTATTCGGGTAACAGAATATTTGAGTGAATCTTCACCTCCTCTGATGATATGCAATTATCCCAACCTTGCCAAGACACTTTTCTCAAACCTATTATATCCACTACCGGAACATTGCTTTTAATATTACATTTTACACGTTATGTTATATTATATAGACATACTCAGAAGATCTTTGACAATTATACCATGCGCCTAAGTAGTGTGTAGTATTATTATAGGTAATTATGAGCCTTATCTGCTCTAAACCTTGACTCATTCCACAGAAAAAATGTAAACAAGGGAAATCTACTTTTTGCAACAGCACTGTCAGCAACTATCCTCTATCTTTTAGATGGACTAACAGCACTCATTAACCTCCCTTGGTTTCCTGACCATTGCTATAGCACACCCACTGAAATACAGAAGGGACCACCCCGTCTGTAATGAATCAAGCCGGGGGGTAAATTACTGCCCTCAGGTGGTCCAAATGTGTTCACAACTACACGTTTGCATAGTCACCATACATAAACACAAGCTTTAATTCACTCTCTTCTCACACAAACACACACACACACACACACACAAAAGCAGCACACCAAAACATTCCAGATGGCCAACCAGATTGTTCCGTGCTAATTTCCCAGGCGAAACGTTTCGACAGAAACACCGTCCACTGTGGGAGGCTCCTGATGCAGCCGCCCATTCTCACGCAGTGAGACAAAACTAAACCAGACATCTAACAAGAACTTTTAAACAAAAGACTACGCTGACAGAGGGCAGCTTGTTGGCAATAAATGTGCATTCAAATGTCCAAACACACTGGCCTTGTCAAGCCCTTTTTGTCAGTGTCATTCTGCTTTAATCACTTTTAAAATAAACACCCACACATCATCTCCGTACAGTACAACATGGGTTGTTATGATTTCTCCTCATAACAACCCATGTTGTACTCTGGCAGTTTGCATGTTCTCTCTAAGATTTTTCAGGGTAATCATCTTCTTCCCCATCTCCAAAGATCTGGGTCTGACTGATTAAACTGTAAACTGCCTGCAGCTGTGAATGGTGTGTGACCACCTGGGCATTGGCTCATACAGGTCTTAAGTCCACTAGTATCTATGTGTGGGTGGACTCTATGTAGTCCAGAATTCTATGAAACAGCATGTACGCACAGCATAGTGGCCATATAAGATGCACAAAGCTCTTTGAGACTTGTTTACGCTGAAGGGTTACATAGACATAAGCGTATAATAACACTGTTATAAAACATTTAGCTGTTGTATTCTAGTGCACCGAGAGCCAGACACCCATCCCAGCCCATTGTTTATGTATGAAACACAACTGTGCAGGTTGCAGGGGGAAGGGTATGTACAGCATGGAGCAAAAAGGAGTGCTCCAAGGGGACTTCTGAGCACAAATTGAGGATTGTCCCTTTAAAGAAAAAAAAATATATATATATTATATACATTAAATACATACATATACATATATATATGTACACATACATACATATACATATATATATACACACACATATATATATATATATACACACATACATATATACACACACACACACACACACACATATATTTAGTATTTTATATACATTAAATACACACATATACATGTGTATATATATGTATATATATATACACACACATATATATTTATATACATATATACAGTATCTCACAAAAGTGAGTACACCCCTCACATATTTGCAAATGTGTGAGCATATCTTTTCATGTGACA